>JASSUY010015629.1:14779-33339 GCA_032466535.1 Forpus xanthops | reverse complement strand
CAGCTCGATCGTCATCGAGTGGTGAGCAGCTCTGTCCTCTTCCCTTGTTTTTCTCTGGTTATTGTTGTTATTGGTGGCAGCAGTGATTTGTGTTATACCTTAGTTACTGAAAGATCCTTATCTCAACCCGTGGGAGTTGCATTCTTTCGGTTCCTCTTCCCATCCACACCCTTGAAGTGGGGGGGGGGGGGGGGAAGAAGGTGGGAGGAGTGAATGGGCAGGCAGATTGATTTATGCCTGAAACCACGACAAAGTTAAAGGAATGTTCTGTATGACCTCTGAGGTTTCATTTCTCTTAATAACTCTTTTCGCAAAAATTTTCAGTGTAATATTGAACATTAAAGTGCGCATAACTTCTATACATCATATTTACCACATGACAGACAGTTGTGACGTAGTGTGCCAAAGAAAAAAAGAAGGATAATGCTGTGTGGAAAATACTGTAACATTTTTTAGTGATCTTGTTCTGGCAGCACAGAATTGCAATGTAAATTCCTACATCACAACTTGACAAAAATATATTCAGCTCAATTTTAGAATAAATTGTTTCTGGAATAAGATTATTTGCCAGATTTCAGCTCAGAAACATTTATTGATATCCAAATTCCATCTTTTCAAAAACAGGCATTCTGACTACATTTGGCAGTCTCTTAATTACAGTGCACAGATATGCCTCTAAAATAAAAGTTTTCAATATCCAAACTTTGTAGGGACCACTTTATTTAAGACTCTGAGGGTGACATAAAATCTGAAATGACAGTTATGATTTTCAGGCATGTTTCCCTCTATCACACATACATTCTTCACACTTTAAAAAAAAAGGAAGGCACAGTTACAGCTGCTGCCTACTGATCTGTGTGCACTGAGCAGCGCATCAACATATTCAGCTTATCAGAACTATTTGCAAGAGCATGTTTGTCAAGCAAAACTATCTCAGAGCATTAGGGAACTGACATCTCAGTTGGATTACTTCACTAACTCTTCTATAATAGTATAGAAGGGTTATTTTAGCTGAGACTGTGCAAACAAAACAAAAAGCTTCTCACAGACTGTTAAGTGAGTCACAAACCTCAGCACTGTGAAACCTAAAAATGTTTTACGCTTAAGGTTCAATATGCAAATAAAATCTAGAGCTAGTCATAATACAACAGCAGGAAGAATATTATAAGCCTTGATTCTAGCCTGTTTCTAAAGTACAGACGATACCTCAAAATAAAAATGCATATTTTAATGCGTAAAAAAATACAAAAAATTACTAATAATTTATATCAGTGAGTCATATCAAACTTTGTAAATTGGTATCATTATGCACATTTTGTAGGGGTGGAAATGGGCACAATGCAGCTTTCCTGAGCATGAAGCAAATACATCTAATAACCAGAACACACTGATTGCCATGTAGAGACCATATCTGCTCATTTGTGCCACCAGCTTGGCTCCAGGCAAGATTGTCTGCTCATATATGACTTTCAGCTTGAGGGCGGCTGGAGAACAAGTGCATTATAACAGTGATCTCTCTGCTGGTCAACCCTTTAGACCTCTGATGTCTGACCCTAAAATCCAGTGCACTAGGGGCTGTACTTGCCTAAGGGAAAGACAGCCTTTCCTGAATTGCTCTGAAACTGCATATAAGCAAAAGCAAATACAATAGACTGGTAATTTCACTTTTTACAATGCACTGTTAAGTAGAACTTACAGCATTCCCATGGTCTAAACAGAAAAATGACATATCTATGAAATGTTTTACATTCTGCTAGTTTAGCCCTTCAAGACTAAGCTCTATCAAGCATACCAACTCCTTTCCTCAAATTCAGTAGTCAAGCAAGACTAAGAGACCTTGAGAAAACAAAATGAAACATCCAGAAAAATGGAAATAGATTATTAGAAGTAGAGACACTAATACGATTAGCAACTACATAATTATTAAATTAAATTTTGCACAGTAGTATATTCTTACGACATACATAATGCATTATAAATATATTTGTATACAATGCATATTTGTATATTTATATATAAGTATATAAAAGTAATATATAACAGAACTTTATAATAAGCAAAACAACAGAACCTGATGAAATCCATCTGGGGGTCCTGAAGGAGCTGGCAAATGAAGTTGCTAAGCCACTGTCCATCATTTGAAAAATCATGGCAGCCAGGTGAAATTCCCAATGACTGGAAAAAGGTAATGTAACCCTCATTTATAGAGAACAGGAAAATGGATGAGCCAGGGAACTACAGATAAGTCAGCCTCACTTCTGTGCCGGGCAAACTCATGGAGCAAATTCTCCTGGATGGAGGGTCTCTTCATGAGGGACTGTACTGAGAGGACAAGGGGTAATAGGATCAAACTTAAACAGGGGAAGTTTAGATTGAATCTGAGGAAGGAATTCTTTACTGTAAGGGTGGTGAGGCACTGGAACGGGTTGCCCAGGGAAGTTGTGAATGCTCCATTGTTGGAGGTGTTTAAGGCTGCGTTAGACATAACCTTGGGTGACATGGTTTAGTGGGAGCTGTCCCTGCTCATGGCAGGGGAGTTGGAACTAAATGATCTTAAGGTCCTTTCAAACCCTAGCTATTCTATGATTCTATGATTCTATGCCATCTACCTGGACTTGTGCAAAGCGTTTGACACTGTCCCACATGACATCCTTGTCTCTAAGTTGCAGAGAAATCAATTTGATAGGTGGACCACTCAGTGGATAAAGAACTGTCTGCATGACCACATGCAATGAGTTGTGCTCAATGGCTCAATGTCCAGCTGGAGAACCAGTAATGAGTGGTGTTCCTCAGGGATCGGTGTTGGGACTGATCTTGTTCAACATCATAGTTGGTGACATGGACAGTGGGATTGAGTGCACCCTCAGCATGTTTGCTGATGACACCATGATGTGTGGTTTGATCGATACGTTGGAGGGAATGAATGCCATCCAGAGGGGACCTTGACATACTTGAGAGGTGGGCTGATGACAACCTCATGAAGTTTAACCATACCAAATGCAAGGTCCTCCACCTGTGTCAGAGCAATCCCAGGCACAGCTACAGGTTGGGCAGAGAACATATTCAGAGCAGCCTTGTGTAGAAGGACTTGGGGGTGTTGGTATATGAGAAACATAACATGAGCTGGCAGTGTGCTTTTGCTGCCCAGAAAGCCAACTGTATCCTGGGCTGTATCAAAAGCAGTGTGACCAGCAGGTCAAGGGAGGCGATCCTGCCCCTCTGCTCTCCTGAGACCTCACTTGGAGTGTTATGTGCAGTTCTGGTGTCCCCAGATCAAAAGGACATGGAACTGTTGGAACAAGGCCAGAGGAGGGCCATGAGGATGATCAGGGGACTGGAACACCTCCCGTATGAGTATGGGATGAGAAAGTTGGGGCCTGTTCAGCCTGGAGAAGAGAAGGCTGCATGGAGACCTCATAGCAGCCTTCCAGTATCTGAAGGAGGCCTACGGGGTGCTGGGGAGGGTCTCTTCCTGAGGGACTGTGGTGATAGGACAAAGGGTAATGGCTTCAAACTTAAACAGGGGAAGTTTAGATTGGATATGAGGAAGAAGTTCTTTACTGTGAGGGTGATGAGGCACTGGAATGGGATGCCTACGGAAGGCGTGAATGCTCCATTGCTGGCAGTGTTCAAGGCCAGGTTGGACAGAGCATTGGGCGGCATGGGGTGTCCCTGCCCATGGCAGGGGGTTGGAACTAGATGATCTTAAGGTCCTTTGCAACCCTAACTATTCTATGATTCTATGAAAGCTTCTCAAAATACTTTATTGAAATCACAGAAGTGTGGATCCTTTTTCTAGTAGTGTCTGTGGAAAAACTGATCAATTTTAGTAAGGCCAGAATTCTGTCAAGGTTCAAAGGAGGCAAATCACTTTGACTGGAGTAAAGAGTCTTGCTCTCTTTTATGGCACCAACCAATTTTACAAGGAATAAAGCAATTGACATTACTCATTTGAGGAATATAAAATGTGAGGACAAGGACCCATATGAGTTCACCTTTTTTCATGAGTGCCAAGTCATTCTGATCAGAAATTATCTCAGCAAAAGCTTTTGCACTTTCTTAAGTATTTGAAGCCCCTCAGCTGTAGCTCTGGCTGCCCTTTACTTAGCACAAATTACTTCAACTGCTGTACTGCCATGTAGAAAAGATTGGCTCCAAATTGCTCTCATCTGATATGAGATACTAGCAAAATCGATTGCTCAATGCATTCCTAATGACCTTCCACTCCTTTGAGCTTTAAAATTCCAAAACTGCCTTGAATACCTTAATGGTTTTTGCATACATAAGGAATGCATTCTACCACCCTATCGCACAGATACATAACTCCCAGTTGGAGAATTGTATCATGCAGGCTATTAAGTAAATATTTTTATTAACACTTAAAAAAGCCAGATTCCCTTCTCAATGTAGGCAGCAGAAAATAGCAAGTCCAGGAGCCCCTGCACCCCATAGTAGTTACACATCTGTGCATATGTGGAGAAACTCAGTCATAACCAAAAAGAACTAGAAAGATTAAGAAAGCCAAATAGATAAGCATTGTATATAACCCCTCTATGTGATGAGGGAAGCAAGATACCTTTGTGCAGACAGAGGAGATTCAAGCTGCATCAAGCATTTCTCAAGGCATTCCTTCTCTAAATGTCTATAACTGCACTGTGCTAACAAACTGAAAGTGAACGTCACTGTAGAAAGATACAAAGATTCCTATGGCCATAGAAGAAAGCCTTGTGAGTCTACCACTGAAGAAGACATACTAAACTGAAGATTGTCTACACAAAGCAGAAATATTGCCAAAGCAGGGATCAGCAGCCAGCATTAAGTAGCACACCTGTGTGTGGGAGCTGAGTCACCAGGTTATGTACAGGCATGCTAATAGGAACATCCACAAGCCCTACCACCATAAGTTTTGAGAAGAAATGTGCTACAGCAATACCTTATATGGAGTGGAACACTCCTACCAGGTCACAACCTTCATTGTTTTTCCAGATTCAAAGTGGGTCAGTGACAATGAACTTCCTAAAGCAGAATATAAGATCACTTATATATGGCACTGCAGGAAACTAGGGACTTTTGGTGTCAGAAAAGCAGACTCCCTGAAATCTTAGGGACTTTGAGAGTTAGGTAAGCACTAGCCAGAGGTTAGATGCCTGAAGGACATTTAATTTCAGCCTTTGAGATACTTTTTAGGATCTGTACCACAATGAGTGAATATATTTTGTCCTTGTTATTATACTGGTAAATACTCAGTAATTTCATTTTCCCGATGAAATATCAACTAGAAAAAAAAAAAAAAAAAACAACACCCCAATTATGACTTTTTTTTTTTTTATTAACTAAAGCCAGGACACAACCATATGATTTGTGCAGATCCCCAGCAACTTCAGTAGGGTTTCCTACAGTGACAGTTATTCTCCTTACAGGAGTTCACAGGGCCAAGATCTAACAGTCTAAAACAGCTTCACTGATTACAGCACACCTTGCAAGCACAATGACAAATAAAAAAAAGTAGGAGAAAAGAAGTAATCCACTTTTTTTCTACTAATCTTCAGCACAGACTAACACAAGGTTTTCAGAAAGAGATTTAATTTACAGAATATAGTGAGCTATTAATGAAATTTCTGTAATGATTTTAGGCAGCTCTTCTCCAAGACACATCGTATTATAATGTGGACAATAAATGCTTTTATGAACAAGCAGATGAGTCTGTCATTCCTATGCCAAGTAAAAATTCTCTCATAATTAGAAACTGCACATTCCCTGGAAGCAAAGCTCTTACTGAGTACACAGCTGCAGGGAGCCTCTGTTGCTGCTGCACCCTGCTTCCCTCAGAAGAGGTCCCTGTGGTGTGGAAGCTATTTCCAGAAGTGTTATAGAAATAAATATTTCTAGCTTTTATTTTGAAACAAGTGGTGTACTGAGAGTGCAGTTACTTTCCTCTTTGGCTTTAAGTTGGGCAGCAATGTCTGCAATTGAAAATTAAACATGATGAAAAAAAACAAAACCATAAACTAATGAAAACATGTTTGAAATAAGGTAGATGCAAAGCATTTTCAAGGATAAGGTTAAGTTTTATAAAAGATACCTCAGCATACAGCAGTGGCATTATAAAAAATTCAAGGACTTCAAGCAAAAGCAACCCTCCCTTCAGAAGGGTTCTCCAGAGCCTTCTGTGCTCCCGCTCTACCATACATAGCAATAACTCTCTCATAATGTCTGCTTAAACAAACTCTTTCATATTTATATTACCTAACAAGAGCTACAACAGCTTATCTTTGGGGATTTTTTTCTTTCTTTGTTTAATAAAAATTTGCTCCCAAGCTGGTATAGAAAGGGGGTTTAAGCAGCCGATAACCATTACAAAACTCTTGGGGCAAATAGTCTACCTATACTCTTCTAATACCCTTCAGGCCAGACAGATCACCCTGGTTTCTAGCTAGAGATTACTGCTTTTTGCAGCCCATCATGTTTGCAGCTCTCCAACACCTTATCAAACTCCCACTCAGCCAAGTCGCAACAAAATGCTCAATGCTGAGACAATCTGGAGATTTTCCCTGTCTTGTCACAAAGTTTGTTGAGTTTTAAAGTGTAAATCCTTCTTTTCAAACACTTGGGAAACTCATCTGATTTGCTGCCCACAAGGGTCTATCTCATTATACACAAATGTCTATTTCTAGAATCTAATGTGAAACATTTGCGAGGTAACATGTGAATCACACAGAATCTACAGCTATACTTTTCTATTCATAATGCTGTCAACTTGAATTTTGTACCAAGGAAGCATGCTGTGAATATCAAGAAGGTCAACTGAGGGCTGTTTAAACATTTATTTTAGGCTATCAGAATTTGGGGTAGTTTGCAAAGAAAAAGATAAGGACAGACAAACTAGTAACATAAACCTAGTAGTTTATTTACCTAGATTTTTAGCTCCCAAGTGGGTTTTTTTTCAGCATGTACAACGTTGGCTCATAATCTCTGCTAAGATAGTTTGGTCTTCTATATCACCTACTCCAAAACATGTCACTCTGAAAGTAATTACTTTAGTATCAGTAGACCAGTGTAGGCAAACATGAAATTCTAAACTATCACTGAATATCAACTCAAAAATTGCTCAGATGTTTACATTCAAATCAATTTTTCTGTAAACAACCAATGCTGCCCCAAACATGAAGGTGATCATCTGCTTTCTGAATTTGTCTTTGCAACAACCACTTCGACCTGTATCATCATCAGTGACTGCAAGTTTCTCATGCCATGTTTTAGAAATGCTCCTTTAGAGTTCAATTAGTTAAAGAAAATATTTTCTTCAGAAAATGCAGAGATGCAATCCACATTTTTTTTGCAAGCATAGATTGTCAAAGAACAGAAATATCTGTGTGAAATATTACTACATGATACTTTAATATTTAAAGTAGAGGTGTCATTCTAAACTAATAATATCTCTGTTCTCTATTGAGTAACATAATTAATGCGTATGATTAAATTACACCTATAAATGTAGTTTATTAATTTTATTCTTATTTAATAGGTTAAGATATCTGATTAAAATTTATCATTTTATTCAAATACATTACATAGGACTTTTTTTCTAAAATTTGTTATAGAAACGAACAAACAAAATATGTTAGAATCATAGAATCATGGAATAGAGTTGGAAAGGACCTTAAGATCATCTAGTTAAACCCTCTCTGCCATGGGCAGGGACACCTCACACTCAACCATGCCCCTTAAGGCTCTGTCTACCACGGCTTTGAACACCGTCAGTGATGGAGCATTCACAACTTCCCTGGGCAACCCATTCCAGTGCCTCACCACCCTTACAGTAAAGAATTCCTTCCTCAGATTCAATCTAAACTTCTGCTTTAAGTTTGAACCCATTACCCCTTGCCCGATTACTACAGTCCTTAAAGAAAAGCCCCTCTCCAGCATCCCTATAGGGCCCCTTCAGATACTGGAAGGCTGCTATGAGGTCTCCACGCAGACTTCTCCAGGCTGAACAGCCACAACTTTCTCAGCCTGTCTTCATGCAGGAGGTGCTCCAGTCCCCTGATCATCCTCGTGGCCCTCCTCTGGTCTTGTTCCAACAGTTCCATGTCCTTTTCATGTTGAGAACACCAAACTGCACACAATACTCCAAGTGAGCTTGTATCATCTTACACTTTTGCAGATTCCAGTGGGTACACAACCATTTTGAGTGCAGACACCTACATACTGACATGTAAGAATGACAATTTAAGAACTGTCTGAAAAGTAAAATATTTCTTTTTCAGTAGTGTCAAAAAAACAAACTACCATTAAGGTAGGAAATTAGATTTCAGACAGAAGACGATCAAACACATGGCAATTGTAGGGCTTACTCTATCCAAAGAAAAGGCTGAAAAGCTGTCCATAATATAATTAATGGTGCTTAGCAGCAAGTGAGAATTCTGGACTCCTTTTTGTATTTATTGCGGTTTTTGTCAGCATGTTAGTTATATATATACAGTTTTGTTGCTACATGCTGACAGATTTGGATGGCATATAATGCTCCCAGTGGTTGTGGGCTCAGTTTGCACAACATATGCCCACAAACTGGGTTTTCTCTGAAGAATAAATGAAAGACATCCAGTATAGGCTATTGCATTTGTATCAGGTATTTGATTATTGTTCCTTTGGTCCCAGCACTTGTAGCAGTTGCTCAATCATTATTATGGTAAAGACCTAAAAGCAAAAGATGGAGAATTCCTGGTAAAAGGAATTTGAGGTTTTGGAGCAGTTTTTTTTTTTTTTTTTTTTCAGGACATATGAAGGATTCAAATAGTAAGTATTCAATAAATAATAGATCCAATTATAAGGACCCTCTACATATATCCATCGTCACTCTACCAAACTCTTTCTTATGATTTCTATCAAGGACAGCCATGTGTCCTTCTTTCAGTGACAATTCTGTATTTCTGACCTCCTGCATCTTTGGTATGGGACATTTCCTGACTTTGTATTCTTTTGGAGGGTTCACAACAGTTGACCCACAGTCCTGGAAGTCTAGGACATACCCACACTACATGAAAGGTGAAAAGAATTCTAAGAAACTACTGAGGCATTCAAAAGCATTTAATCTTGATTTATATAGAAGTTCAAATTAGCCCTGTCAACACTCTCTGTTTATCTTGTCTGTCTTTCATACTGAGACAGTCAAAGCAAGAAATATTTTATGGCCTGATTTGACAATATATTTCAGAATCTAAATTGTCACACTTGCAAGTGGTGAGCATGTTTGCAGCTTGATACTTTCTGAGTCATTATATTTAAGCATATTCTAAAGTGCTGGAGTTTTCTGCAATAATAATAATGATTCAAATGATAAAATATCAGTCCTTTAGGAATGGGCATGGAATTTACAACTTGATGTCATTGCACATATAATCTCAGTATACCTAATATACTACTACATATTACTCAAAAAATAATTAAAAATTACATATTAATTACCAGTTAAGCTGAAGAACCATTCTGAAAATGGGGTATTCTTAAAAATACAAAAAATACATGTTCGATTTTTAAGTAAAATAATTATTAAAATGATTAGGTTTTTTTCTTTTATCTCTAATATGAAGCAAAATCACTTTGAGTCTCATAATTTTCAAGATCATTTACCACAGTGTTATACAACAGTAGTAGAAATGCACCTATAAATATATTCTAGTAGTCAGGCTCCTATCAGTCTGCGTTGGACCATTATTTATTTAGCTACTCAATATTTTTTCATTGTAAATTCAAGCAAAAAACTATGTCTTTTCTAGAATAAACAACAATGCAAGAGAAGTTATCTAAAACAGGAAATTTGAAAAATTATTTGATCAGAGACTATTTCTTTGATTAGCTAAATTGTAGATTATTTTCTTCTAATTTTCCCTTTCAATTACTGTATAAAAATATTTTTTCATTTTAATCAACACTCTTATCCTACTTGATTGTATGTGATAGAGCAACTATCCTGTGTGTATGGTAATATCTCCATGGTAGCAGATTATAAAACATTAGCACAGGATTGTGATCACTATTTAGAAGAGCAGGTGGTTGAACATGAGGATATTACAATCCCAAGTAATTTAATTTCCTTGAGATTTCATCAACACGTTTAAGAACTAGAATGTGCTGTCAAGCCCCAATTTTCAATTAAAAAATTAAAATATAATTAGGTAATTTGTAAAATTTATGCCATAGAAAGAAACTGGAAAATAAATTAATATTTTATCATATTCATTATTCTGTATTTAAGGTAAGAACAACCTTACTTATGGTCCACTGTGAGCAAAATCATGCAAATTATTTAATATTGCCATTGAAGACAACTTGTCTGTGGGATCATTTATGCTTTTAAGGAGAAGCATCTATTTCACAGGACGTATGCCTTTAAATTGTGCTACATATTGTATTTTTGATCTACAGTATAGTCACACAAAAGAAAGCAGCAGAGGTACCTGAATCCATTTAGCTTTTTGAGTGTAAGAGCAAGGAAAAAGGTCTTATCAGAGACATTCCCTTACAGTTATGGGCTATTAACAGGAACAGATCAAGCACAATATTATTTCAGTGGACTTTAAGGAAGATTGCCTTTCTGTATATTACATAGGTCTTTGGAACATATTTAAGCAGGAAGAAAGAAAGGTATGAAAGCTTTCTTTTAAATTCCTTGCCTCTCATCTTCTCCTATGATGAAAGGACCTACCATCTCTTCTTCACTCTGCACTAAAATAACTGCCGATGTTTTGATCAGTGTTATCAAGTCTCCTTGATCTTATAGAGTACAGACTACAAGAATCACAAAAGGAATTATTTAGATTAATTTGCACAAGGAACCTATGCATTATGACAGTTCAGCTGACTTTTAGGAAAAAATTATTTACATATATTTACACTGAATTAACATCTGAGTGCCAAGTTTAGACTAAATACCTAGCTTCTAGATGCATATGGCCAGATAAGACACTGTCATCAGAAGTCAATTCATGTCATTCTAGGCTGTGTCCAAGCTAAAGAAGATCACAGAATCACAGAACTACAGAATCATTAAGGTTAGAAGGGACCTCCTGAGATCACCTAGTCTGACGCCCCTTGCAGGGCAACCTAATGCAGGTTACATAGGAATTCAGCTAGGTAGGTTTTTAATGTCTTCAGAGAGGGAGACTCTAGAACCTCCCTGGGGAGCCTGTTCCAGTGCTCTTCCACCCTCAAAATAAAGAAGTTCTTCCTCATGTTGAGGTGAAACTTTTTGTATTTTAGTTAATGTCCCTTCAGATTATTTACTTTCAGGAGTTATTACTTCTCTCCTCTTGAGGTAGAGGAAACCATCGCAACCAGCTCATTTTACAAAGCTTTAAGTTCTATGACTGAAATTCCAACCCCAACTGCTCTTAGGTGTTTTATTTATTTGCAGATAAAAGGGACTAGCATTGTGACTGAAATGAGTCTGTGTCTAAATATCTGCTATTTTGTTCCTGCTCTGTTTCCCCATGGACCCAGAAGTATATGATCATTGACCAAAGATTTATATGATCATTGACCAAAGAGCAGAGAGACTACCCACATTATATTCTTCTTGCTGCAGCCTGCTTGAATTAGAAGTAGTTTGAAAGATGCAGTTTCAAATTGTAGCTCATTTGAATTACTTGTGAAAGTCCTCCAGCTAAATTTCCACACAGCACACTGATCACATCCAAGCAAGTGTGTCTGTGGAGCTTTTAAGTTTATTGACATAGATAGTCAAAGTAACAGAGATAGCTTCCTGTACTGTGTATATTTTCACCTTAGATTATTCTGAGAAATCTCAGTGAATGATCCTTTTAACTATTTACATTTCATCCTAAACTCCACGTGCCAAATTTTCAAAGGTGCTATTGAACTGATTTAAAATCTCTAGTTAAAAAAAAATAATATTTCAATTAAATCCTTTGTAAAATGGTAGGTATATAATAAGTTGTTATATTAGAATAAAAAATGCTTTAGAAATATTACCCGGGACTGCACTGTGTGCATATTGTATTTTTATATCATTAAGTTACTCAAAAAAAGCATTTCTGATCTACAAAAAAACCTGTATGAAAGAAAAAAAAGAAAAAAAAAAAAAAGCACTGGGCAAAAATCTATGAACTTCATTATTCTAGAGATCAGACTAAATTATCTAAGAGAGGAGATTCAGATCAGCCCTGCAGAGGATTTGGGGGTGTTGGATGAGAAACATAACATGAGCCAGCTTCATGCACCCCAGAAAGCCAACTGTATCCTGAGCTGCATCCACAGGATCATGACCAGCTGGCCGAGGGAGGTGATTCTGCCTCTACTCTGCTCTCCTGAGACTTCACTTGCAATATTGAGTGCAGTTGTGGTGTCCTCAACATAAAAAGGACATGGAACTGTTGGAACAAGCCCAGAAGAGGGGCACAAAAATGATCAGGGGACTAAAGCACCTCCTGTATGAATATAGGATGAGAAAGTTGGGGCCTGTTCAGCCTGGAGAAAAGAAGGCTGCGAGCAGACCTCCTAGCAGCATTCCAGTATCTGAAGGGGGCCACAGGGATGCGGGGGAGGGACTCTTCATGAGGGACTGTAGTGACAGGACAAGGGGTAATGGGTTCACACTTAAACAGCGGAAGTTTAGATTGGATATAAGGAAGAAATTCTTTACTGTAAGAGTGGTGAGGCACTGGAATGGGATGCCCAGGGAAGTTGTGAATGCTCCATCACTGGCGGTGTTCAAGGCCAGGTTGGACAGAACCTTGGGTGGCACGGTTTAGTGTGAGGTGTCCCTGCCCATGGCAAGGGGCTTGGAACTAGATGATCTTAAGGTCCTTTCTAGCCCTAACTATTCTATGATTCTATGATCCAGTGATCCCTCCTAGCCTCCCTGGAACTTACAGAAATTACATGACTGTAAAGAGTGAAAGCGTACATATTTAATATTCTTTAATAGGTTCACAGATATTAAGGGTCATTATGATCACCTGCTATCACTTTCTACAGTAACCACTTATCAACTTAATAAAAATAAAAAATCTTCACTGGAAACAATATTGTTTTTAAGGCTGTAAAGTGTAAGTATCCATTATCATTAGGTAAGCTACTTGAGGTTAGTATACTACACTAATTTTCTTTATTTTCCTTCTTTATTTTGCCTAAATTCAGCTTCCAATCACTTGATCTCATTAAGTCAGGTTTGCTAAACTCTCTCTTCTTTCAAAAATTTATAAATATCACACGCTAGTCACGTCACACACTAATATTTCATTGTTAAACAGTAATTCCTCCTTCTGCCACTATAAAGAGAACCCAAATCATGCCCAGTATTTTCATGAAAAAGTCCCCATTAACATCTTCTTTCTGAAAACCAAGGTTACAAATTCACCTCACTCTTTCCCTTTTAATTCCCTGACGCTTCTGTTTGCAATAGTTCATTCGTTTACATAGCTGGAGTTTCTTTTACACTGTGAACATGTATAGAGAAACATATATTTGTATGTGCAGGGATATATATATATTCTGTTTGCAGGGCCTCTGCACCATTTAAAGATGTCAAGTAAGCAAACCCCATAGTGGGCCATGTAATCACTTTCAGGTTAAAATAAACAGCAGTATGCATCTAAAGTTCTCCAGCTGCAAATGGTCTCTGGAATCAGACCTGTTACATTGCAGGGTTTCTGTACCACTAATCAAATGGGCTCCATTTGTTTCACACTACTTTGTAAAGTAGTCACTAATTCCACTGTAATTGATATTGTCATAAACCTCTCAAAATGTGAAGACCCTTTCGTTTCCAAAATTATATGTGTTGCTTTTTCAGACATGCCGAAACTTTTATTATATTCAGATGTCTTATGTCAGCTGCCTTAACTGTTAGGTCTCTTACAGAGGAATATTAGCTTCAAAACTGGATCCAACATGTTTTTTTATTTGCAAGATCCATTACAATACATTTTATTAATATTCACATTTGTCAATTAGCTTATATTTCAACTTAATCCAACCTTGCCATTCTTTGCCTCTGCTACTAGTATTACACTTTTGCAGGTGAAGCAAGAGAAAGAGAAAGCAGAAAGACTTCAGCAATTCAGCATGGCTCTGTACTGTGTAAGATTTTGAAGCTGTAACAGAAAGTTCTTTCAGGTTTTGTACAGCTGTGTACATAAAAGTATAAATCTCCCAGAGGTTGTTGGTTGTTTTAAGTATTTCAAAGGCCTCTACTTTGTATTTTACCATTCACAACAGAAAACTATCCCATTTGTTTGACACATTATATCAATTGCCGCCAAAAGGTTCAAAATTGGGAATGAGCAGTACAAGTGTGGAAATGTGGAAAGGTTACTACATCACTGATCAGGAAGAAACCCATACTGCTGGTTTGCATTTTAGGCCTGAAGTGACAGCTGTTTAAACTAAAGCTGACTTATAAGGAAGGTTTATTTCAGTTTTCGTCTTTAATTCTCATGCTCTTTATAACAACTACCTCCCACCTTTATATTATTGTCAAAACTGCCTACAGTTAAGGAAACTCACCATCTGTCTTCAAATCTGGACTGAACAATATATTGTAAAAGGTATCTGACATTGCTTCCTTACTTTTATTTTTTGCTTTGTTTTAAATAAATTTTTTTATAGAATTAAAGTTTTAAAAGATGGATGATTGATAGACTTAAGTAAAACTTTATGCTTTGCTTTTGAAGCAATAGTTATGCAGACTCCAAAGTGCAGAGGATACCATCACTAAAAACTGTCACCATTTGCAGCTATACAAGAAATTGGTGATGGATCCAGACTGGCAAAATATGGGTAAGACAGCAATATTGAAAAGAAGTGTTCCTAAAGCAAGAGCTTTCTGCTATCAGGGAAGTGAAATCCTTATTAGCTGTATTTATTTTCAAAGACAGTACATGTAAGCACAGATAAAGCTTCTGGACCCAACTAATCAGGAAAGATGAGATACAAAATGTAATTTGCATCTGTAAACACAAGAAGATAGAAGTTGCCATGCTAAGTCAGTCTTGAGGTCTTGAGGTTCAACTGTCTTGTGAGGGTCTCCTAGATAATGCAAGGAAAGAGGATGCTTACTGTGTACTGTCTGTGAAACTCTGAGACCAGCTATAGGTGAAGAAAAAATCTATAATGAATATCTTTATGTAAACAGGTGCCATACAGGGAATGAAACCCTTTATTATGTAGACTTACTTCTTAGCAAAAGCATTGGACACCATACTTTTCCAGCATTTCTGAGCGCATCACTTAATATGAGTTAGGCCTTGTTAGTAAAGCTGTCAGCATAACCCTTTGAACTTTAGCCAGTCTTTCATTTCACTAGCAGTCAAAAAGTTTTGGATATGTTTTGTGTAAGTAGAAGCAGACAAAATATGATGAATCACCTCTTCCAAGCAACAGCCTGTATCTCAATAGCTTTCGTGTGCTCAAGTAGATAGCCAAACTATGCCAACAACCAGCCAACAGTCGAGAAGTGCAAAAGCACTGAAGTAATGTCCAGATTGTGTGCACCACCAGAAGAGGCAGCAAATTCAAAAACCAATTGCACGATTTGAACAGACCAATCAACAATAAGTTACTCACTACCCAATCCTTTAACTAAGGACACTTAGTTGGGGAATGTTGAGGTTAGTGAAGAGTTTCAAGAGAATCTCATGACCCTGCACTATGCATTCAGAACCACAAGGGAACAGGGGAGAACCCAAGATGCCTACAGTCGTGCTCCAGGACTGTGCACAGCTTGTCTGACACTACTCACCCACCCAACTTCTCTGCAGGACTGCAGCATCTGTCCTGTGGAACAGCGATGCTATACACAAATCACTACACAAACCTGGCCAACTTCTCTGCTTCATTGCACCATCTATCTCCTTCATGGTGCAGGCAAGCTGTGAAATTATTAAAATTACACATACCTATCATTACAGTACTGTGGTGTTCAAATCCATTTAGCTTCCATATTTGCATTTGGTATTTGACCATGACATCAACATGGCGGATCATAACATTTTCCTCTCAAACCTCCAAAACTGTTATGTTTCACAATTCTAGTAATAGTATATTAATAAGTGCATATTGCTTTGACTTTCAAAGGCATGTGTCCTTCTATATCACCAAAATCTAAAGACCTTATTATCATAGAGATGCATATAGATATATGCACATTAATGAAAACTAGTTTCAGATCAATAAAAACCTAATAAAATATTTAATAAAACATAATTAAATTTCATATAGATACACATGTCTATACATCTACCTACATAGAATGAGCTTGATTTCCATCAAGTGAAATCACCGCTGCCTGAGAACAACCAATTAATTTTTATGTAAGATGATTTAAGTTATGTCTGTTACTGAACCCAAAGATGCATCCCAGTTTTATTTCAGTTCCACATGTATACTTGGTCATCTTCTGACTACTTTGTAAGGTCAGATCTAATTGTCACTCTTTCAGTCATGGGAGATCATGCCAAAGTAATCTTGGCACAGCAGGAAATGGTTTGAGAAGATTCTGATATTTTAGAGTATACTCAGCTCCAATTTTTACATCTTCTGTAACTAAAATGTTTCAATAGCTTGGGGGTTTGTTTCATTTTTTTCCTGAAGAATTACTTTCAGCACAGTAGGCTGAGATTTCTTCATTGATAGTCAGAATGGATAAGAACCAGGACCCACACTGCTGGAGGGCAACATAACTGTGATTCGGACCACTTCATTGACCTCAGCCTAGAAAAGTTGGGAGCACAAGATGATAAAGTGTATTCTGAACATGGGGAGCTAACTCCACAGCACTGCAACACTTCATTAAAATATGCTCTTGGGGGCTTTGTATGTCCCAAATCAAAATAGTTTAGTTTCCTATCAAATTAAAAATTTTATGTTGTCCTAAAATACATTTCAGGGTTTTTTTAGCATAATATAAACAAATATATAAAAAAATAAACTAGATTCCTGTTCTTCTACATAATTTTTTGGTTCATCAGCTGAACTTAAAGTCCATTATTCAAACAGTTGTATTTGCACATTCATTAAAAATATTGTATTCCATAAAATCCATTATATTCTGTCTGATCCCAGGTGGTTGGCATTATTTTATGCAGACTAGTTTAAGTCTTTATTTATAAAACTTTGAACAGGTACTATATTATTTTGACTAGAATCAAAGTTAGGCTGATGGGACTAGATTTAATGGAAGTAACAAGGTGCACTGAAAAGCACTGTATTTGTTTTTTAAATAGTTTATTTTTTTCTTCATTTGGTGTTAAAGTAAAAATAGATAAAAATAGCATTTTTCAGTGAAACCAGGGATAAAATTTTAGGCAACTCAGAAGTATTGAGAGTAAAAAGGACAACATTTCTATGCAAGATTTGGTAGACTATTGTTGGGAATTTGGTAAAACTGTTAGCAAATCTGGGGACTGTATCAAACCGAGTAAGAAGCTTAGAGTTATGCTTGATGATTCCATACATACAACTTGCAGATATAATAATATAGAATAACTTTAATTATTCAAGTCTAAAGATAAAAAAGTATGTTCAGCATGCGAACAGTAGCCACGCACAAAGACAGCGTCCAAAATTTTATCAGCTTACATGGAACACTATTTGTACAATAACGTTTTTGAAGCTACAGATTCCAAATAAAATCTTTGAGTTACTACGTGCAGACCTCCATCTCTTTATGGACAGCTCTAGACAATTTTATGAAAATGTATAATCTGTAACGTTTAAAAGTATAAACCAGAATGTTCCTGATTTTTCCACAGAAAAGTTTTTCACCTTATATTCCTAAGTCATTTAAGGAAGATGTTTACTAACCTGAGAGTTGAATACTCTCATGTATATTTCTTCAATGTTTAAGTATTATTAAATTGTAAAGGCAAAATGTGCTCTTTAGCAGCTCTCTCAAAAAAATATTAAAGCTTACTGACTTCACCAGACTACAAATTCTGAACATACTTATCTTGATTTTTACCTTCAAGACATGTTTGAAAGTAATGGAAAGAAGTGAAAAACAAATTTAGTGAGAATATGTGCATGTAAGGTAGGTTATATGTAATATTGCTCTTTCAAAGCAAACTTCTAGGAAACATCCAACTTATGCCTATTTATTCAATGAAAAAAATTGCCTTCTTTTAAAAGAAAAATGAAAATTGTAGTGGGGAAAACAGATTGATTTGCTGCGTTGAAAATTAGGGTTCAATCTCATTTGCTTGTATATAAGACTTTTTTTTTAAGAAATTATGCTTAAAATAAAGCAAAAAGGTGAAGACTTACAGCAGCAGCTTTTACTTCAAGAGCTATATTGTAGTATGCTTTACACAACCAAATCATGGGAGCAAGGGGGAGTAATAATGCTCCTCACATCACTTAGAATTTCACTGAATCTTGCATATGGACAAAGAGATGTATGTAATCAATATCCTTGGAGGGTCATTTTCTCATTAATGATGAGTAATAACAGGAAGTTCGTAACTGTGTGTCGTAGTTTGAGGCCCCTCAAACAGTTCTGCGCACTCCCCCCTCTTTCTTCCCCAGTCCCAGGGAAATGGGAA
>JASSUY010015629.1:0-14679 GCA_032466535.1 Forpus xanthops | reverse complement strand
CTATAAACACTGGTGTTATCAGCACTGTTCCCAAGCCAAAAATCCAAAACACAGTGCTCATCAGCTACTACTTAAAGAAAAATCACTGCTGCTCCTGAACCCATGACACTGTGTAATTGCAAACTCACAACAATGAACCATGGAGGCAAAGCTGAATATTTCCAGTAAACACTGTGGGGTGGTTCAACATGCACTTATAATGCAGTTTTCCTAGAATAGTTCTTTTTTGGATTAAATTCAAATCCTGCTTTCAGTTATTCCATTTTTTTTTTTTTTTCCTTCTTGCTTCTTTTTCTTTTCAGGGCATTTTTTTTTCCTGAAATTTTTCTGTTCCTATATCCCATTTTCCTTTCATCTGACCTCTGCTTCCTTGTGTCTCAAATAAACAAAATAGATGATGATGATGAAAGGACTCAAAAAAATTCTTAGTGAATCTGGAAAAAAAAGTTATATGAAGAGAGATTCAGTTTAAATAGCATACAACTAGCAGGATGAGTTGATAAAAGTTAACAGTGTCAGAATTTTTAAACTGGAAACAGTGAAGAATTAAGGAGTAAGACCCAGCAAGCAAATGGATATATGAAGCATGACTACAGCTAGCACAATGCTTAGGAAGACAATCTTTCTGCAGAACAGAATAAAGAGGATCTGGTATTTTTAAGCCTATGGCATAGGCAGCACATTGGATTTAAACTGGTAAGTTAGAAAAAATTGTGTAGGTGTCTAAGGCTTCCTTACGTGCTTTGTATCCTGTAGAACTGAGTAATATTTCTGAATCCCACAATTTTATTACAACAAAAGTAAATTGCACAACTCTATGTCAATTTGTTGTAAATTTACTAGTTTAATTTATGACGCAAAATAGTTCACTAAGTACCTTTTATTTTATACAACCTTGACCATCACTTTTTCTTAGTAACTTTTCATATAAATATGGTTATTTAGCTTTTCAATTATTTTTCTTTTAAACTTTTTACCATGTTTTTAATCTACCCTATCTGTTCCTTCCCTTCCACTCTCAGACTGTTCTTGTTCTTAACTGCACTTACTTCATGATTTCATTCAGGCCAGATCATGTGAGCCTCCTTCTGTCAGTTTACTGTCTGTTGATAGCAGGAATCTCTCTGCAATCCCTTCCACCTAAGGTTGAACTGTTCTCATTCAGAGTTAAAAGAATATTGGAGGTAGCTCTAAGCAAATTTCTGGAAAGATTCAGCATCACTGTCTTTTAGATGTAGTGCAAAAAGGTTGGCATATATGAGGAAAAATATTGGGGAGAGATAACGGAAAATTCTTTATTACAGTGAAAGGGTTGGATTTGAAAAGATTTCAAAAAAGATCATATATAACTTTGAACCAAATTATTTTGCAGGTTTCTTACTTGAAAAGAAATGTGTCAAATCATTTTCAAAGTATATAGCTAAAATACAAATGAAAACGCAGTAGGAGTAAGCCTACATTCATAAACACGACAATAATTTTAGGTGCTTCAGTTCTGAACTGCTCAACAGTATACCCTAAAGTATATCTGCATTCAAGTAAATAATAAGCATTCAGCCACTGAGCTACAATTCTTTCATATTCTTCAGTTAGGTTTCCAAAATCAGAAACATCAAAACTCAGTTACTTCCTGGAGTGTAGACTAAAATTAATATAAAAATATAAGTTCTAATGTCCTGTATGCATATGAGTTATACTTTCCAAAATTTATTATATATTTATAATTATGTGTTAATATAACTTCTGAAAATGTTAAACAAATAAAATATGTAATCAATTTTTATTCATTAGGTTGTTTAGTGTATTTAACTATAAAGATGATGAGTTATAATGAAACTGCAGGGCCGGTTTTAGTTCAACATTAATTGCTGATATGTATTTTGTAAGTTAAGTTATATCTTAAAATAGGCGAACATGAAAAAATGGATCACAATAATAATAACAGGAGAATCATTATAGCAGCCTTCCAGTATCTGAAGGGAGTCTACACGGATGCTGGGGAGGGACACTTCGTTAGGGACTGTACGGAGAGAACAAGAGGTAATGGGTTTAATCTTAAACAGGGGAAGTTCAGGTTAAATATAAGGAAGAAGTTCTGCACTGTGAGGGTGGTGAAGCACTGGAATGGGTTGCCCAAGGAAGCTGTGGATGCTCCATCCTTGTTGGTGTTCAAGGCCAGGTTGGACAGAGCTTTGGGTGACGATGTTTAGTGTGAGTTGTACCTGCCCCTGGCAAAATGGTTAGAACTCGATGATCTTAAGGTCCTTTCCAACCCTAACTATTCTATGATTGGCTTTCTGGGCTGAAAGTGCACACTGCTGGCTCATGTTCATTTTTTCATCTACCAATACCCCCAAGTCCTTCTCCGCAGGGCTGCTCTGTACCTCCTCTCATTGCTGGCAGTGTTCAAGGCTGGGTTGGACATAGCATTGGGTGGCATGGTTTAGTGGGAGGTGTTCCTGCCCCTGGCAGGAGAGTTGGAACTAAATGATCTTAAGGTCCTTACCAACACTAACTATTCTATGATTCAATGATCTGTCAGTTTTAGAATCATGCAATGATATTAAAGTGCGACCTTATTAAATCAGCTTTATTCTCTTGGAGAAGTCTTTGTAACAGTGAGCATGCTTCATGAATAGAAAATGTTTTTCAACTGAAAAGTAGCTAGAGATGAAAAAATGACTGATACATATTTCTTGAGCATTTTAATACTTATTTAAGTACTCGACAAAAGAAAACGTAAGAAAGAAACTCTTCCAAGCTGCAGTTGTCTTGTTCAGAGTCTCTGAGCTGCTCAGACTTATTGAATTCTCATTATGCAATATATTTAATTAGGAAATAAGAGTACTAAGGTGCTCCTTAAACTAAGTGCTTTTACAGAGGACAGAAAGTTTGTCTGAGTTATATAATGAAGCTTTATGAGGGAAGTCAGACTGAGAAAGCAACAGAAGAAATAAAAACTAGTTACAAGAAATGTCAAAGGAACCTGTTTTAAGAGGTAGGCGTGTTCTAAACTACTCCAAATGGAAAAGTTTAGAACTCCAAACTGAATGTCTAGAACAGTATAAACAGAGGAGAGCAGGTAATATGACACTCACTGGTTTTTTGAGCCAAACTACCTTCTACCTGTCATTGATATTGTTTCTTAAATAGGTCTCTAACAGGCCAGTTTTAATTCAAGCAAATTATAGACAGCACAAGTACATGAAAGAGTCCAACCTAGAACTAAAATATCTTCCCTTTTTGGATGCTGGGTGCCATCTTTGAATCAGTGTCAGAATACTTTCTAGTCCTGGGCCCTTCATTTTGTAGGCAATGGAAACCATGCACTCATCAAGATTATTAGACACATTATTAGACAGAGATATAATGCTGTTATGGGCTTGTTTTTCCCTTCAATATTAACCTTAACCAATGGAGCTGATAGGTGCAAAGCAGAGAGCATGCTACGCCCTTTCTTGGGCTCCTCAAATGCAACTACAGCATGAAGATCCACCAGTAAGGTACAGGTAAACTCCTGTTGAGTATATTTAGAATAAAAATGTGATTGTTTGAAATATAATTTTCAAAAAAGTTGTTTTTTGCCACAGTGCCATTCAGTAACTATTAGATACACACAGTGCAACACTGAATTCAACTTTAAACACATAAATGTAGCATAATTACCATTCATGCAATATTATGAAAGACAATTACACAGTATATGAGTCAGTTACATACTTTTTCACATTTCACAGTAGGTTAACAGTATAGCAAAAGCAAATTAGCTGTAAAATAATACTATAGATTAGTAAACTGCGAAGATCTTTCCTTTTAATCTCAAAGAAACAGAAGATATTGCTTTCTTATTTCAGTAAAAAAGGATAGTGTATGATCTTTTGTTCTGAAATTACTTTTCTCCTTTATTGCTTTTGGTTAATCTCAGTGTTAAGTGCAATTTAAGTACATTATGTTGCATTATACTTGTATTACAGTATGTAAATATAAATAAAATCCCCACATACTAGTGAACAATTAATGAGAGTCATTTCATAGACATTTCATCACTAAATGATGTTTTCCTGCCAACCTAGACATGAAGTATTTAATTCTAAGTGACACCACCTGCTCCTACCTATAAGTGAAATGGAAAAGCTGCCAAAGAGCATGTTGGGGATTAGCTTGGAGCCTTCTCTTTAATCAGGCATTCCCATATCATCTTGGAAGCCAGCAATCTCATGGAACAAAATTACCATTGTAGTATATGTCTGCAATTCAATTTCAAACTTTCATTGTGTTCTCTGACTTAACATATGTTTTCTTAACTTTTTCTTTAGCTGCCAGGTGGGTCACCACCTACTTGAAGCAAAGACATACTGAAGAAATACCAACACCTCATTCTGACAAGGACAATATATAGTTAAACAAACACTTATAAATGAAGGCTTCTCTGATTTTAGCTGATTTTAATTTGAATGTTTCCTCTTCCCCTAATAAATTGCTAATAGAAAGTTAAAATCCAGTACAAATCATCATACATTTTGTTCCATGTCCTCAGGGTCACATTTGATACGTAGTTAGTCTAAGTTTTATTATCACACATGGAACTACCTTTGCAAAAGAAAAAGTCATCTTACAAGCATTTTGTGTGATACAAAACAGCAACGTAACAACCCTTTAACCTTACTCTTACTAGAGAGAAAAGATGTACTGATGTTTTGCAACAAGCCTTCAAAGCCTGTCTATATCTGGTTATCCTTGCTGAAGTGACTATGATTAACAGCTACAATGAAGTCATTTGCACTAGTGAAGTTCCTCACCCAAACAACTGCAACAAGCTTATCAATCAGGTGTGCTGCATGTTTGAACATCACATCTCAGGTTTTATGCCCAATATTTCTTCATGTACACAGTATATACTTTGATAAACTCATAGCCCTTTGTGTCACAAACATCACACTCTTATGTATAGAGGGGAAAGGGAAGGTCAAGAAGTATTACCTGCTGGGACTTGGAATGAGAATATAATCTTCCTCTTTTCCTGAAACAAAACACAGTCTTCTATGATGATTGGGTGTGCTCCCATCACATGCTGTGTCTTCAAATTCCTGCCATTGAAAGTGTTATCTGCTACCTCAGCACAGTATCCTGATAAAATATTTGCTGAAGCCAACAGCTGTTTTCCCCAAGAAAATTAGTACTGAGCAAAGTATCTTCAACCTGACCATTTAAATGCTGCACAGAATTATCCTACGTGAATATTTCCATAGTTAGACATATTGTTTTATCTGGTGTATAGCACTGATCTTTTCTTTTGCTGCTATATAACCAGAAGCTAATAAAAGACCAGATTCTGGATATGTCATTGATTCTTCAGAAATTCTTATTCATACTAAAGTAACAGCAAAAGTGGGACAAAAAAATTTCATTTTGTAATTCCAAAACCACAGGACTTATTTTTAAATTAATGCAGTCATTTATAAATATGACTTAAATGCATAGGCTTCTCCAAGTAGAATTGACAGTATAACCGGTATGGTGGGAGCTCTGCCTTCTGCACGAAACAGGGCAGCCATTCCATATCACACATCTAAGACTCCACTTCCCAACTCATGTGTTTTAAAGTTCAGTTTTAACTTGCTTCCTATACTTTCATGACAATTTCTTTTCTGAGTGTGCAGAGGTCCAGCTTCAGCAGGGCGGACAGACAGCAGGCACCTTTGCCCAGAGTACCTTATAAATCATGGATCATTAAAGCGCTCAGAAAATGTGGAAGGAAGTAGTCAAATCTACTCAGGCTGAAGAGAGCCTTGAAACTGTTGATAAATGTTCATCCTAAGACAGATACACTCTGAGCACTTAAAAAAATCGAGAAAATTAGAGATTCTTGAAGTCATACACAGACAGGACACCTCTATATATCCAAGGATATTTTTGCATGAAAAAAGACACCAGTGGTGTCTTAGGCATCTGGGCGGTTTAAAGACAGCCTCTTAAATATTCTTCCTCCACTCTTACAGCATCTAACTGCCTTGAATATCTGGTGGTGGCCTCAGGAAAAACCTAATGTTCACCATTATATCACACAAACTGTNNNNTAAATTACTTTAGCATTCATTTGTCTAAGGAACAGATACTGCCATAAATAAGCACTGAAATGCCAACAAACTTGTATTACATTTGGGACTAGGAATAATTCAGAAATTTGTAATAGTAAAGATGTTTCATCATTAAGTAGAAGTGGCATGGTCTCTTGAGATGGCATGCATGCACTCACTATATCTGTCCCTTAACAGTCACTGACAAAGCATTAGAGTTCTTGTGCATTACCCAGAACTCATCTACAGTAGTAGCAGGCAAAAAAAAACTTATGGAAGTCAAATACAGAGATCACAGAAAAAGCAGCATTAGGTTTGAAGAGGTGGAGGAGTTGAAAACTGATAGCTCATAATTCAGGGTCAGGCACTTCTTATTTTTAACCTACGGCCTGAAATTCTACTTTATGTCACGGAAAAGATTAATAGTTCCTTCAGGAGGTACCTAACAATGCTTTAGTATTCTCATCACTTTACTATTTACAGCTCTCTGGATTATGATGAGCTGCATCCTGCTATTTTGTGTTCCAGTAAAGATTATAAAATTAATACATTAATGTAATTCAATCATTCCTGGTTATTAGTTTCATAGTTTATTGCAGTTTCAAATGTGTGTTGATAAACTGCTGCAAAATCTGGGAGGGGAGTTTTAGATGGCAGGCACAGGTCTGATTTCTCTTCTCTCTGACACCTCTGGTTTACAGGCTCAGTTTCCATTAGGAACAACATCTAGAAACTGCAGTAGGGTAGCATATTTTCAGACTTGACGGAAAAATCCATATGATGTCAGATAAAGTACAGGCTGTGTTAACCAATATCTCCGGTCACCACTGTTTACATCTTCCATCTTATGTGTGTTATATAAGAATAGGCCTAAATACCATTTGAACAAGTAAAAGCACAGACAAGCATAGCTAAAGCACGTGTTAAGATGCCCTGTTAAGACTCATTTTCTTCTATGAAGAGCAGTACATTTTATTAACTTCTTCCCCCCTACCTCCATTCTCTCTCCCTCTCCACCCTTTACCCCTCCTCCCCAAAAAGACATACACAGACCTACGAACAAAAATGGACAGTTTTTTTAAAATATCTACCAATTAATGCACCTAAATGAAACATCAGCATCTAAGGTTCACTAATTCACAATTAATAAACCCCAGTAGAAAGCTGTGATTGAAAATAGGGCATTTTAGAATTTACAGAAAAACAATATTGATCTTTTATGAACTAAAGGGTTAATTTGAGGATACAATATTCAGGCAGATAAGGGGTCAAACCTTACCTGATTTCAAATAATTTACACAAATTTAAGTACTACACTGCCTGTCCTAAAAACATATTGAAAGCATACTATCCAGCCAAAAGAAGAAAGTGAAATGCCTCTGAAACAGTGTCTATGCCGCTGCAAGTGAGAAGAGATACTGATTTGCAGCACCAAAAGGAGATTTTGACTAGACCTGACATAAGACAGGCAAAAGAGAAACCACAACTGGGACAAGTCTCCCAGCACTGTAATTACATCAAGAATCTCAACGTAACTTGGAACTGGGGAATATGAAACGTCTCAGAACCTGTAATTTCCTAAAGCCTTGTACTTTGTGTTATGCCTTCTAGTTCCGTGAAACAGATTTCCACCTGCCTGTTTCATGCAGGCAATCATACTGTACATGAAGAAAGAATTTTTTTCCTCCAGAGATGCATAATCCACATGCATGTATTTCACAGACGCAACTTCAACCAAATATCTGATTACTTTTGAAGTATGCTGGGAAGGTATGCATCTTTAGACTGCATTCACCATGGGAGATTTTTCCCAAAAAATATTTTTGGTCCTTGTTAACTACTTTCCTGTTGCTTTCCTAATAGCCACAATGAACCACTGGTCCTTGCAAAATGCTAAAGATATTTCATGAAAGCAGAAATTGTGAAAACTTGGAAGTCCCGGGTTTTACAGTGGTAGAGAAGACCAGAGAACTAGACTTGAAGAAGACCATGGCTTGTTTCTAGCCCATCCACACACTTTTTGTCAAAATAAGACAGGGTAGGAGAGCTGAGGATGATGCACAAACATGCCTCATCCAAACATCCTGTTGGGATATGGCTGGGCAAACACCCAAACCTATGATCTGGAAATAGCTGTCATCCCACAGTCATTAAGTGACTGCCAGCATTCATCCCTTCTGTTGTCTAAACCTGCCCACATTATAGCTGTCTCACATGGTACCTAAAATACCAATGGCATCAGGAGTGACATTATGCTGGTGCTAATTCCAGTGCGCTGCTTCAGAACTATGGACAGCATGAAACTGACAATGAATGGAAAAAAAGCCCAAAAATACAATAAAATATTTCAGAGGAACCTAATAAAGGCAGGTGAACAGGAAGCATGACGACGGATCAAATTCAATTTTGACACAGGCATAATATTGCCCATTAGAAGAAACAATGTAAACTACTTACATATACTGCCTACTTCTAGCAACTGTAATTACGGAAAAAACAATACAACTGTAATGAAATAAAAATGTAAAACAAATGGCCCGCTAGACTCTTAGCAATGATGAAGACATAGAAGCAAAAAGCTTATATGTCCTCAGAGAATATTTTAAGTCACTGTACTAAGAAATAAGCTATGTTTTTAATGTACTAGGTGAATATATTTCATTTTAAAGTCACTACACAGCAACAAGTACAAAAAGACAATTTCACAGGTCTAAATCTACACAACAACAAAATCTGTCCTTAGCTCAAGCATTAGCAAACTGATGATTGAGTGACAGAAAAAAACCAACAAAAAAAGGAGGAAGAGGACAATTAACAACAAGGGACTTCCTCCTAAATCTGTTGATCCTACCCAGAACCGCTTTGCTGTCCTGCAGGGGGCTACTGAGGAACCACATTCCCACTGGGAACCACACCAGGAACAACCGGCTGATGCACTGGTAAAGACTGCTACCAGGAAAAAGCTGTGGGCCATAGTAGTGGGGGACTCTAGTCTGAAAGGAAGAGAGGGACCCATCTGTCAGCCAGATCCAGTCTCAAAGGGAGGTGTGTTACCTACTAGAGGCTTGGATTAAGGATGTTGCAGAGAAGATGCCTGCTTTAGTCAGTCCCACTGACTATTACCCACTTCTAGTGATCCATGTGGGTGCTACTGATATAGATAGCAGTAGCCTGGAGAACATAAAAGAGAACTACAGAGCTGTGGGAGAGCTGGTTAGGGGCTCTGGAGCTCAGATTGTCTTTTCATCAGCTCTCCGGGATATGAGGGAGGACCTTAAAAAGGCTAGGAGGATTGGACAGGTTAATAAATTATTAGAAGGATGGTGCCATAGTCAGGGCTTTGGTTACCTTGAACACGGGACTCAATTGAGGCCAGGTCTACTGGGGGCTGGTGGAGCTGGTCGGACAAAGAAAGGGAAGAAGGGATTTGGTAGGAGGCTTGCCAGACTGGCCAAGGATGCTTTAAACTAGATGTGTTGGGGTAGGGAGGAATCATTCCATCCCAACACACCCAGTCACTTGCCAGCACCTATAGTAAACGTTCGGAGCACTGTAGAGACACTCCAGCTGCTCCAGCCAATGAGCCAGCTTCAATTACAGCTCAGCTCAGGTGCCTCTATACAAATGCCCATAGCATGGGGAACAAACAAGAGGAATTGGAGATATGTGCACATCTATGGGGGTATGATATCATAGGTACCACAGAGACATGGTGGGGTGGCTTCTATGACTGATGTGTTGGAATGGAAGGTTCTTTAGGAAAGACAGGCCCCGTAGGAGGGGAGGGAGAGTTGCTGTTTATGTTAGGGATAGGCTGGAGAGTGTAGAACTCTGTGTGGGTACAGGTGAGCAGTCAACAGAGAGTTTGTGAGTCAGGGTTAAAGGGAGAACAGCAATGGGAGACATTATTGTGGAGACTGTTACAAGACCACCTGACCAAGAAGCCACAGTACATGAAGCTCTCTACAGACAGATAGGAACAGCTTCACGATTCAAGGCCCTTGTTCTCACGGGGGACTTCAACCACCCGGATATCTGCTGGAAGGATGGTATGGCCTGGCATAAGAAATCCAGGAAGTTCCTCAATTGTGTAGAAGACATCTTCCTTCTGCAAGTAATTGAGGAGCTGACAGGGAGAGGTGCCATTCTTGAACTCATCCTCACCAACAGGGAAGAGCTGCGGGAAATATGATGCTCTAGGGTGGCCTTGATTGCAGCCATCATGAGATAGTCAAATTTCAGATCCTCAGGACAGTGAGAAGCGTGTGTAGCAAGCTCACTGCCCTGGACTTCAAGAGAGAAGACATTGTTCTCTTCAGGAACCTGCTCAATAAGATTCCATGGGATATAGCCTTAGAGGGCAGGGGGGCCCAAGACTGTTGTTTGATATTCAAGAATCACCTGCTGCAAGCTCAGGAGTGATACATGCCTACTATAAGGAAGTACTGCAGGAAGGCCAGGAGACCTCCTTGGATGGATAAGGAGCTGCTCAGGAAAATTCAAAGGAAAAAAGAGGCTTATAAAAGGTGGAAGAAAGGACAGGCGGCCTGGGAAGAATACATGAATGTTGTCCAGGAAGCTAGGGACCAGGTTATGAAAACTAAGGCCAAGTTAGAATTAAATTTGGCTAGGGATGTTAAGACAAAAACGAAGGGATTCTACAAGAACATTACAAATAAAAGACAGGCTAGGGACAACATGGGCCCTCTTCAGAAGCTATTGGGAGAACTGGCTACCATGGATTTAGAGAAATCTGAGGTTCTTAATGACTTCTTTGCCTCAGTCTTCACTGAAAAATGTTTTGACCATACCACCCAAGTCCTGGAAGGCAGATGCAGAGACAGTGAGAATGAAGACCCTAGGCCCACTGTAGGAGAGGATCTGGTTCGTGACCATCTTAGGAACCTGAACATATACAAGTCCATGGGCCTGATGAAATCCACACATGGGTCCTGAAGGAGCTGGCAATGAAGCTGCTAAGCCACTGTCCATCATATCTGAAAGATCATAGCAGTCAGGAGAAGCTCCCAACAACTGGAAAAAGGGAAATATATCCCCCATTTTTAGAAAGGGGAAAATGGATGAGCCGGGGAACTACAGACCAGTCAGCCTCACCTCTGTGCCTAGCAAAATCTTGGAGCGGATTGTCCTGGAAGGCATGCTGAGGCACATGAAAAACAACAAGGTGCTTGGTGACAGCCAGCGTGGCTTCACTAAGGGGAAATCCCGCCTGACCAATCTGGTGGCCTTCTATAATGGGGCTACAGAACTGATGGACAGGGGTAGAGCAGTTGATGTCATCTATCTGGACTTGTGCAAAGTACTTGACACTGTCCCACATGACATCCTCTAAGATGGAGAGACATCAATTTGATAGGTGGACCACTCTGTAGATAAAGAACTGGTTGGAAAGCCACACGCAAAGACTTGTGGTCAATGGCTTAATGCCCAGCTGGAAACCAGTAACGAGGGGTGCTCATGGATCGGCGTTGGGACCTGTCTTGTTCAACATCTTTGTCAGTGGCATGGACAGTGGGTTTGAGTGCACCCTCAGTAAGTTTGCCAATGACACCAAGCTGTGTGTTTCGGCTGATACATTGGAGGGAAGGAATGCCATCCAGAGGGAGCTTGACACGCTTGTGAGGTGGGTTGATGCCAACCTCATGAAGTTTAACCGTGCAGGGTGCAAGGTCCTACCCCCGTTATCAGAGCAATCCAAGACACAGCTATAGGGTGGGCAGAGAAGAGATTCAGAGCAGTCCTAAGGAGAAAGACTTGGGGGTGCTGGCTGACGAAAAAATGGACATGAGCCAGCAGTGTGTGCTTGCAGCCCAGAAAGCCAAACGTATCCTGGGCTGCATCCACAGGATCATGACCAGCAGGTCAACGGAGGTGATCCTTCCCCTCTACTCTGCTCTCCTGAGACCTCACTTGGAGTATTGTGTGGAGTTCCGGTGTCCTCAACATAAAAAAGACATGGAACTCTTGGAACAAGTGCAGAGGAGGACCACGAGGATGATCAGGGGACTGGAGCACTCCCCTATGAAGATAGGTTGAGAAAGTTGTGGCTGTTCAGCCTGGAGAAGAGAAGGTTGTGTGGAGATGTCATAGCAGCCTTCCAGTGTCTGAAGGGGGCCTATAGGGATGCTTTGGAGGGTCTCTTCATGAGGTACTGTACTGAGAGGACAAGGAGTAATGGGTGTAAACATAAACTGGGGAAGTTTAGATTGGATCTGAGCAAGAAATTCGTTACTGTAAGGGTGGTGAGGCACTGGAATGGGATGCCCAGGGAAGTTGTGAATGCTCCATCCTTGGTGGTGTTCAAGGCAGGATTGGTCATAGCCTTGGGTTTCATGGTTTAGTGGGAGGTGTCCCTGCCCAGAGCAGGGGGGTTGGAACTAGATGATCTTAAGGTCCTTTACAACCCTAATATTTCGACAATTCTCTGATTCTATGAGTGTATGATGTTGAAATATCACTGACATGGAGTATAAAAATAATTACATTATGAAAGGGTGAATCCCGCCTTATTTAGAATGGTGTTATCTCCTGTCGGGTCTCCTTAGCAAGTAGTCACCATTTCTATTTAAGTAAAATCTGAAAGACTTGGAAAGGGCTTATTGGTTTCTGACCACTAGCATAGTGATAATCTGCTGGGAGATTATTCAGTACTTCAAGTTGAAATGAAGATACATACATAATGACATACCTGCTGAGATGAATTAACATAATCACTTGTCAACTGTGAAGTAATAAAAAAAAAAAAAAAACACATAACACAAACAACACAAGACAGGAAATCAGTAGTATATAATTTAATGCCTTCAAAATCTATTTCCTTTGTCTCATAGATGTCTCTATGTTGTTTTTTAAAAAATCTGTACGTCATAAGCTAAGCATTCTGAATACACATTTCATGTCTCATACATGCTTTCTATCTAATCTCATCTAAGCACCTTTTCTGCCTCTGTGATACCTCTGAAATAAAGATACATTAAAGGGCCTTTCCCTAATGTATTGTTTTCGATTTAGTTTGATATATAAATTGTTTTTTCTAATATAGCAAAAATATTGGTCAAGTCCACAGCACACTTCCCAAATCCAGCCTACTACACTCCCAAATCCCCAGTGGAATTATACAACTTCTATGGACTGTAGAGCTAAATATTCGACAAATACAAGCCTGTTAAATGTGCAGTCATAAAAGTAGAAGTGCGGAGTTTCTGTGCATTACCATAGCCTACCTATAAATTTCATAATTTTTTTTTCAAGCTTAATCACACTTACAGATTTGTGACTCGGTTTATGCATTTTTTCAAAGTTTATTTTCCTTCTAATATCTTTAATTAGAACAATACTTAATTACTTCATACTCTTCCATATACCTAAGTGGTACCCGTCCATAAAAAAGTATTTCCTTTATGAATTTGCCATGAGCTACTCGAGGAGTGCAAGATGCCATGCCACTGTAATTGCTACTAAAACATAGTTTTGTTTTAGTTATTTATCAAATAGAGAGCACTCTAATAAAAAACAAAAACAGCAAAACCAATGGTTTATTAACTTGCGCACAACTCATTGGTCAGTATTGCAGGAGTGGCTGTGTGCAGTATTTTCTTGCATCCATATAAATATAAGCTAAAAATCCTTAGTTGTGCCTGGACAATAGAACTATGGCAGAAAAATTTATTCCACTGTGCTCAACAACATGTATAATAATTTGAAATAATTTGAAATAAGTGTTCTTATAAAAAATAATTTGAAATAAGTAAATTTCCAATTTTAGAGATTTCGATTGTCTCAGATGTGCATAGAAGTTCAGTGCTCCCCTGAAAATTAATTAATTAAATGAATCTATGGACTCTAATAGTGGAGTGGAAACCTCGTGGATACATAGATTTCAAACCTGCATGAGTTGGTTTCTTGCAGTACAGCCATAAAAGCTGAAAGCAGCCTGTCAAGCATGACTCTTTAGAACTTTTAGCTGTACTTAGAACTGAGACTGTAATGGAGAAAATGTAAAAAAAAATAAGTGAATATGTCTGAACATTTATAGACTACACAGAAGATTCTTTGCAATTTTATTTTGCATCTGGGGAAAGTTTCATGCAGTTCCTGTTCCCACCATATTTGTATACATGTACAGAACTAATTTTCTATCTAAACCTGGAAACTAGATTCAGAATAAATTCTGACAAACAAACCTGAGCTGTAGGTCTATTGTACATTAGTATTAGTGGTTAATAAGTATTTTCAGTTAGTCTAAAAAACAATTCTCTTCCTATCTTGATGATTTCTAACTCTCCTTCAACGCAAAAAGAATTCTATATTTATGGGAATATAAAATGCCCTTCTGTTACTGAAAAATTACAGCAAGTCCAGCCTGAATATGACAGCATTACCAACATTATGTCCAAAATAATTATTCAGATCCTGAAAATCAATTATTATTTCTTGTATAACACAGCACATTTTATTTGCCTTGTGGCTCTTCAACTATATTTCCAACTCCTTCACTGTGAGTGATAATGGCTCCATTAGCAGACAATGATCCACGCTACACCATGTCGTAGTTTGAGGCCCCTCAAACAGTTCTGTGCAC
>JASSUY010015628.1:0-20377 GCA_032466535.1 Forpus xanthops | reverse complement strand
GGGTGGCATGGTTTAGTGGGAGGTGTCCCTGCCCATGGCAGGTGGTTGGAACTAGATGATCTTAAGGTCCTTTCCAATTCTAACTATTCTATGATTGTGAGGAAAGGCTGAGATAGCTGGCCTTGTCAAGCCTAGAAAAGACAGCTCAGGGGAGCTCTGATCACCCTGTTCCAGTACTCAAAGGATGGTTACAAAGAAGGCAGAGACTCCCTTTTGACAAGGAGTCCCAAGGAAAAAACAAGGGGTGATGGGCACAAGTTATTCCTGGGGAGATTCCAGCTGGACACAAGAGGAAAGGTTTTCACAATAAGAGCAATTAACCACTGGAACAATCTCCCTGGGGAAGTGATGGATTCCCCAACACAGAACTCTAAGGATTCGAGTGGGCATGGTGGTGGGCCATCTAGTCTAGGTAATGCTTTGCCTAGAAAGGTTGGACCTCATGATCCTTGAGCTCTCTTCCAACCTGGTGTTCTATGATTCTGTGATCAAGGAGGAAGATGGCAGATCTACTGATGCCATCTTCCCCACATTCCAGGTTACGTGGTGCTGCTCATGCTCAGCTTTCCAAGGAGGAAAATAGGGACAGCATCCAGGTTGAAATGCAATCATACGTTGAAGTGCCTGTGCTAAAAGCCTTTCAAGATAACCAGCCCTGGGTCCTTGAAGAGCACTGAGGAACTCCAGCTTTATGCAGCCCAACACACAGTGAGAACAAACACCAGGGTATTAAAGCATTAATTCTTCCCACTTCTGATCAAACTTAAAATAGGATATTCTACCACCTTCTCTGTGCTGGAGGGTGTTGCCCTGCAACTGAAGTGAATACAGAGAAAATAGAAAGCACAAGATTCAAAACTCTTTTGGGCAATTTCTATCACAGAAAGCACTATATATAAAGTGCTTTGCAAATTATCATGCAAATGAGGCACGTTCTTGTGAAAGACATCATAATACAGTTTTGCTTTTCATTATACTTCACCAGCTTAGTAAAATGGAGCATCCTGACCAGGGAAGATCACCCCTTGTTAGCACATACTGGGTTCCCACCAGAAGTCATAGATCCACCCCAGACTGTAGATCTCTTCTATGACATTTGTCCCTTTCTGAACTTGTTTCAAGAATGGATTAATTCCATATTTGCTTTTAATCAGGCACAGAACAGTGTGAACTTCCTTAAGAGTTATGGGGGGGTTCTGGTGGGCAGGGACATCAGGATGTTTCTCATCCCCACTTGGAGCAGGGCCGGCTCCAAGGCCAACCATGCTGCTCAGGGCTTGATCCAGGCTGGCCTTCAAAGCCTCCAAGGACAGAGGCTGCACAACCTCCCTGTGCAGCCTGCTCCAGTGCTCTCCTCACTGAGATAAAGCTTCCTCTTGTTAATGTTATGACTCTCTTACTTTTAAAGTCACACCATCATCCAGTTTTGAAGCAAAACAAGCTGGTGTTTGCTTTAAAATGGCCTTCACCACCAGCAGTTTTCCACTTTAAACTCAAACTGTGACTTATGCCCCCCTCCATTTCACACCAAGGATGACAGCTCCAGCCTTAACATCTCTCAGAAACAGCTGCAGGATAAGGCACTGCAGGGTACCTGACTTGCACCCACCTGCCCACAAGACCCAACCATTAATAATTTCAATAACTTATCCTCTGTAGGAACCCTCAGAGGAACAAGTTCTTCTGCAGAGCATGAAATTAAGTGCTTATGGTGAACGTGTGTTCTTCTGGATGAAGATCTTCCCACTGACAGTTTAGTGCAAGCATCTCCCAACCAAGGTCATGATTTTCTTAAGCTGCTCTCTACCCAAGCTTTCTGCTCTGCCTCATTCAGCAGAACACTTTGTACATGGGGTTGTATCAGAGAAATCACCTGGTTTAAAGGTAACTGGGGTAGTGGCAGAGGGAAGGGATGGAGAGATGCATATGAAGCCAGCATTACTGCCAAGTGAAACAAATCTGGTGACTGACAGCACAGCTTGATGCAAAAGTTTATGGGGCAAGTGCTCCAAGAATTCCCTCCCCTAATCACCAGAAGAATCTGCAAGAGCAGGTGAGATCTTGTACAGGCAACAGAACTAGGACCTGAAATTAAACCCATTAGTGTGCCAGCTGGCTTCTCAGCACAGCTCTTCCCCTCTGAGTGGAATAACAAAGCTGGAAAGAGGGCAGAAACACAGGTATTACTTCATCTCTCATTTAACAAGGAGGGTATGCTTTGGAAAGTGATGCTACAGAACTGAAATGTTTGCACTATTACCTTGACCATCCCTTTTTACTTCTCCAGGTGGAATTTTTAACTTAACCATAACTTATGAAATGCTGCACAGGGGATACAAAGTCCCCATTCTTCTGCCTCCACTGTCATCAACCTGAACAATCAGCAGCCCTCTGGAAGTACCCACTTTGGTGCACACAGCTTTTCACACTGCTTCCCACATAGCTGAGAGATCCTGCAGGCAACAGGACCAACAGGAACTTACCTTTCTGTTACAGCTTAATGGGTGTCTGAACAAAAGCACATTTTTGGTTTGAGTTAGCTGAAATTCCTCTGAATTGTGAGAGTAGAGCAAAATTTATATTTGATCCTCCCACAACTACCTTGAAAATGGTATTTGGGAAAACTGAGCCAATCCAAAGTACACCAACATCATGTATAACTAGCTATTATCCTTCTTCACACCATGACCTTTCCCACTACAACCTCTGTCCATGCACAAGTGGCACATGTCCCCAGGCATCAGTCACTCCCAGGTGGAGCCCGGACGGAGTGCAGAGCTCACACCTCTCAGTGTCACACATACCCACATCCACCCACTGAGCTCACCTGGATCCCAGCGCATGTCCTTCTCCAAACATCCCAGAGGGAAACACATTTTGTTGTGCTGTGCAGAGATAGCAACTCTTGCAGCATGCACTACTTGATTAGAAGCTTGTATTACAAGTTGAAACTTGCATTTCTCGATTTGGCAGGTGACACTTAACACCATGATGTATCCGGTGGATAACAGCTGTTTGAAGCATATGGAATTGCATTCGAACCATTGGAATTTTGTGCTTAACTTCAGAAACTGGAAAACCACTATTAAGAAAAACATGTATGAGAAGTTTCATCTTTACATAGATGCCCAAGGGCTGTTACTTAGCAGAGGTGAAGGAGACTTTCATACTGATGTCTCACCTTTTGGACAGTGCGGTGGCAGTTTCGGACTGGCTGGTCAGTGAATCAATGCCTGTGCACAGAAATGGGTCAGAACTTGCCTGGAGCTGAGCACCCGCCTTCACAGTGGTAGACCAGAAGTAACATATCTGACACAGTAGATCTAACTATGCATAGTCACCACTTTGCAAGACCCCTGCAATAGTTCTTCCAAACTAGCTACTCCCCTAAGAATTATGTAGATAAGTATTGGTTGGCAGATCCCCTCCCAAAAATTCCATTAAAGATTACTGGATCTACATGGCAGTCAGCAGTTACCATAACTGGATCAACATTCCCATGTCTTCATCTCTACCAATGCAGAAGTGCAAGAAATAATTCATTCAAGGAATCCAGAGGAGCGCACAGTCCCACAGCCAAAAGTTAAAACATTGGCCACATGCACTGTTCTAGTATCAGATGTAAGATTATATTCAGTGCACAGTCTAAGAGGAGCTCGTTTTCTAACCTTTAAGTGGATTAACATTATTTCTACTCTTTACTGCTCACTGCTGCCATTTTTACCTTCTTGAAAGAGTGAAGATGTGAGTGAAGGCAGCTCAGTGTTGACTGTTCTGCAAGCCAAGATATACCAAGAACATAAACATGAGTGATGCCCAGACCTTGTAGTTCACCTTGCTGCCAAGCCCTGGAGTTTCTCAGTTATCCACCCTATCCCACTGAACTCCCAATAAGAGAATGAAAACATTGGTCTGCAGGTAACTCACCACATCCAAATGTGTCAGTCTAGCACTGGAGCTGTTCAGACCAGGAAAAAACACACACCACACTCTTCATAAGTGAAAAATAAGTCCCATTCCTCCTCTAGAGCAAGCAAAATCAGGTGTGGGGTTTTTTTTCCTTCATTAGCAGGGCAGTTTGTGAACAGGCAATACCTGAGACTGACATGCTTCAAGATAGCAATGGTCACATCCACATTTAATATGCCTTATGCACAGGCTGCAAAAATCACAAAAGGAAGAGGAAAAACACTCACAAAAGTCAAGTCATTCTGATTTTATATTCAGTCTTTGCAAATCAAGGATGTCCTATTTTCACTATTCAAGGCAAAAATCTACACAGGCATGTCAAAAGCAGTAAGTGAAAAACAGTAAACACAACAGTCTTGAAAATACGTTTAATGTCTAATCTTATACAAAAGTGACAGCATTTTCAAAAAAATATCAAATCCTGTATTTATAGCTTCTCACTATCATACAGCAATATTTGTTTCATCTAAAGAAAATACAGCAGCAGGTGATAATCTATACTTTAAAGATGTGATTGCTTATATTTCATATTGTAAACAAATGCAGTATGTCAATCTCAAAGCACAAGTCAAAACGAACTTCTCAGCAATTTAACTCAAATGAGGCATAGAAATGTACAAATTCCATTGCAAAAGCTTCAGGCCAGAAGTTGCTCACACTTGACATAACATGTGATAAAGTTACTACACGGTATATAGTGACAACTTGAGTTTTTACACAATAGATTAACAGGTATACCCTTTTCACTGCTATGCAAAGAACTTTGCTCACAAAAACAAAGGGGTTGTGAAACAGTTTCCATAACCTCAAGAAATACGAATATACATTGAAAAACGTCCCATATATACTGAATTTTAGCCTAAGTGTTCCAGTACTAAATCCTGCCTATTTCAGGAGGAACCTAGAAGTCTAGTTACTTTTACAAATCCCATTGCCAAAAGCTCATTACTTGCTACGTTCGCTTTATCCTTTCCTACCTCTTCTCATTCCCTGCAAAGACATCCAGCCAGTGCAATTCTGAACTGGAGTGCTGCTACTGCATGACCCATTCATTTGGACTCAATGTTTTGTTATTATATGGATGTATTATCTAAGGCTGCAGGTATCAAAAAAGCACTTGAGCAAATATAGTCAATGTTCTCTTATGTTAATTTTACATTAGTCTTGATAAGATGTAAGCCAAGTCTATTTGGGGGCAGCTGAGGCTTGTTCAAGGTTAGTAAGACTTGCACTTTCAGCTCCTCTTTCTAGAGTTACAGATGCTAAGTTTTAATCTGAAACATTAAGTTTTTTGTTCAGCTCCAGTATTGTCTTTCTAAAACAAAAAATATACATACCTTTTCTATTAGCTTTCATAACTTTAGATTAAAACAGCACCAGCCAACTGCTTTCTTCTGCAAAAATATTGCAGGACTTCGTCATTAAAGGATGCCATCCATCAGGACCTTGACATGCTTGAGAGGTGTGCCAATGTCAACCTTATGAATTTCAAAGTGGAGCACAAGATCCTATACCCGAGCCAGGGCAAGCCCAGGTACAGCTACAGGTTGGGCAGAGAAGTGATTCAGAACAGCCCTAAGGAAAACTTGGAGATGTTGACCGATGAGAAACTAAACATGAGCCAGCAGCCCAGAAACCAATCCTATCCTGGACTACACCAAAAGGAGCATGACCAGCAGGTGGAAGGAGGTGATCCTGCTCCTCTACTCTGCTCTTGTGAGCTCTCACTTGAAATATCATGCACAGTTCTGGTGTCCTAAACATAAGAAGGACAGGGACCAGCTGGAGCAAGTCCAGAGGAGGGCCATGAGGATGATCAGGGGACTGGAGCACCTCCCATATGAAGAAAGGCTGAGAAAGTCAGAGCTGTTCAGCCTGGAGGAGGGTGAGTGGAGACCTTATAGCAGCCTTCCAGAAACTGAAGGGATGACGGGGAGGGACTCTTCATCGGGGCTTGTATCAATAGGACAAGGGGTAATGGGTTTAAACTTAGGGGAGACTTAGGCTAGATATAACTCTGCTTGTGGTGAGGCACTGGAACAGGCTGCCCAGGGAAGTTGTGAATGCTACATCCCTGGCAGTTGGTCAAGGCCAGGTTGGACAGGACTTTGAGCAAACTGGTCTAGTGTGAGGTGTCCCTGTCCATGGCAGGGGGGTGGAACTAGATGATCTTAAGGTCCTTTCCAACCCAAAACAATCTATGATTCTATAAAGGCTAAACTACAAACATCACCACCAGGTCACCCCATTTGTTTTTAAGAAGTCCATCACACACATGCAGGAAGCCACAATAAGGTACTGGAAGAGAATCAACTCACTTTCACAGTTCCATGATACAAAGACTCCCTAATGAGATACTATGCTAAGCAAAATTTGTTCCTAATTCTACCTACAGAGGCTAAGTTAGGATATCCCCAGCTGGGGATAAAACAAACCATCCATGGTCAGAGCCTAGGCTATGAAGTACCACAGAGTGCCAGAACTCCTCACTGACACGTGGCTCTTTGTCTTGGTAACACTAAACTAGCATTGCAGCAAACCCCTTGCATGCGCTTTGCACAGATATGGCAAGAATATGAAAACTGACTGCAGTGCCCCTTCAGAGGGGGAAGACAGCTACGCAGCAGTGCACAGGCTTCTAGACATTCAATTACCCCTAAGTTACGCTTAGTGAGGTATGCAGACACCTAGCTGAGAACAGAGGACTTCTCCCCAGTACAACACGCAGGAAAGCTCCAGTAAGACCTCCTCCTTCTCAACTGTGGCAGTAAGGATCTTTGTAGCTGACCGAACTAAATACCATGCCAAAAATGGCTGGGAAGGGAATTGTCAAATTGGGATTTTTTTTATCTTTTATGCTCAAGTTCAGTTTCCAGGGACTCTGAAAAAGTCTGCTGAGTTTACACCATGCAACAGCAAAGTCAAATTTTAAATGACTAGAACCCAGGTTAGAAATAGGGAAGTACCTTACCTAAGTGGGAATCAGTTTCTCTTTACATAGACCAAGCCAAACTTCCAACCACCACAGAATGAAAACTGGCAAAATGATGTCCTCATTTGCATGCATAAAACTCACATTTGTTGATTCAAAGTTAACTGCACATCCAGGTTATTTATTTTGCACATAAATGCCTGTTTGTGAACACGAACAGTGTGCTGACAGGTCAGACCAAGTATTTCAAATGTGTATCTTCTCCTCCGTAGTCCCAGACTGAGCATAAGGTTCGAGTATATACAAAATGCTGAGAAAACCTTCAAGTTCCCATGCTCTGTCTCTTCAGTCTGAATGACTGTAGCGTGTTGAAAAATTAGATTTCTTGACTAAAATCTTGAAACACTTTTTATTGACATTTTAGAACAACCTGAAAATAGACAAAATATGACTATCCATCCATTCAGTGACCAGCACAAGTCTGGCAACAAGACTTAAAGCATTCATGGAAATTTTATAATTAACTTTTAAGTCCTTGGGCCCGATTCCTTGTAATTCTTACTTGGCAGCTCCCATTTTTCCAAGGAATACTTGCTAATGTAAGATCCACAGATGTTTTATTTCTGCTCTTTGTAATTCACTTTATTAAATCAAACCACATACCAGCATATGAGCAAAGAAGATTTACGCAAACAGCTCCTTCATACCTCAAATGCACATATAAGAGGCAAGTATTCTTCATAGCCCCCAACATTACTGAAACAAAAACTGTAAAAATCTCTGTAAGTAGTGGATGAAGGTGGAAAACTACAGTATTTTGTTGCCCAGAACGTATTCAGCGGTAAGGCTGCAAGAGACAATAATTCATGGTCAATACAGGCTTTCAATAAAGCAGTTAATTCAATTACAAAAATTCTTAATTAAAACTTAATTCACCCTTATAAGATATTATTCCCCCTGTATGTGCTCTAGAAGCAATCTCTCTAGATCACAGACACTATTTTCTCTTTCAGAATTTATTACAATGCTACCTACCTTTTCTTGCCTTTTAGAAGGCTTTCCAAGTAGTGGAAGACCACTGCAATGTAATGCTTAGACACACCCCAAGTTGGTGTAATTTCACCATTCTAGGATATTAAGTTAAGCATTAAGAAGTTGGCTACTATTCCACTGACTACAGAAGGCAGATGTGCTGAAATTCCTAACCTGCACTAAGAGATCTTATGCTATTGAATTTCCACACTTAAAAGTGTAACATTACTAGAGTAATTCAAGACCAAAATGAAATACTCACATGAGGACCACTAGGCATTGATGGAGCACCAGCAGGACCAGATGGCACTTGAAAAGGATTAGGGGGTGTAGGATACAGTCCTGGAGCTGGATATAATCCTGTGGGTGGAGGAAATGGACCTGGCGGTGAAGGTCCCCATGTTCCAGGTGGGACCGTACCCCATGGTACTGTTGGCGCAGCCCCTGGAGTCTGGGTAGGAGCAGAATATGGCCCTGGGGGTGGATATGGCATGCTAGGTGCAGGATACTGCCCTCCTATTGTTGGTCCCCATGCTCCAGAGGGCATGGATCCCCATGGCCCAACAGGAGCAGGAGGTGCAGCTGGCTCTGTTGGACCACCGTAAGGTCTTGGAAGCTCTGGAAAGGGCATATTTGGTGGAGGATATTGCCCTGGTGGGACAGGACCTGGCACAGTTGGGGGTGGATATGGACCACCAGGAGGAGGAGGAAATGGAGCAGGCGGTCCAGGGGGCATTGAAGGATACATTCCTGTTGGTGGAGGTCCAAACGGCATAGCAGAAGAGGACGTATTTGGTGGCAGTCCAGTCGGCGCCATAGGGGGAGCGCTTGGGTTGTTCCAGGGATTTGAAGCTGGCCAACCCTGTGGTGGCTGACCAGGTTGCTGACCAGGTTTTGCACTGCTCACTTTGGAGGTTTTAGCAGGAGATTGATCTGGTAAAGCATCTGCCAGCTAAAAAACAAAGCATCAGTGAGAATGTAAAATGTCTACTGGACTTACTAGTTGCAGACATTCACCCACTATGTGTGTATGTTCCAGCTGCCAAAATGGGAAAAGAGCTCTTTGCTGCTGCAATGAGATGATTACATTTATTTTTGTGCATCTTCTATCATTAAGGGAAAAGAGGCATACTGCAATCAGCAAATCAATGGTAGAAGGTGACCAACCATACAGAGCAATAAACATATACATGCAAATCCGAAAGCATTTTTATAGGTTGCCATTATAACTATTTGGACACTATTAAAGCACAACTCCTTTGTTAATATCATACTAGAAAAGAACCCATGAAGTGCCCAGCAACTTCATGTATTTAATCCATAGGTTGCTTACATCTACACAAAAGGAAAACACCACAGATGCAGCACAGAGGAAATAACCTCTCAACTGTAAACTCCCCTTCTTCTCGAGAAAGTATGTCAACTTTTAGAATCAAGTAAGCAAGTGACTGATCTTCAGGAAAGAAAAACCATTACTTACCGAAAAATCATCAGTTCCAGACATTTTTCTGAAAATTAAAGTAAGATAAAGTTAAATTTGTTGAAAACAATAAAGTATTTCAAGCAAGAATTAGAAACAAACTCTACATTTCGATCATTTAAACCACAGTACGTGTTGAACTGGGAGCACCTCTTAGCAGCGGCTTTGTTTAAATGACTGGCCCATAGAGATGTGTGCGGCCAAAATACTTCCCTCTTGATAAAATTCTCATGAAAAGTCAAGTCTTCAGCCTCTATCTGTCTCATGTCAGACAGGAATGACACAATGTAAATGGGTTACATTACACTAAGAAAAATTACTTAAATTATTTACACCAAGCAGGACAACGATGCCTGACAAGTATTCAAGCTCTTTTCTAAACTGGGACTCAGAAAATGTAAGGCAGGCTGCTGCAGATAAAGTTAATGCTTCTAAAACAAAGCATGAGTAAATCCCCACATAGATCCTAAGGTCAAAAATAAAGAATATAGTTTGCTGGTGCTATACCGTCCATTTCAGAACACACCAAAGATAGTGGATGCTCTTATTTACATTCACTGTTTCCAGCAAAACTGAACATAGACATAGCAAAGGTGTCATTAACGTACACCTGACTTTACAAGAAACATTGGAAACAGGGACCAATGAATCAGGCGCTGTCATTCCATAAAGGCAACTACTGCACTTAAGAGCTTTCCAGAGCTTCATCTCAATGAACACTGACTAGCTTTGTCAATCTTCATTAGCCATACAAAAGGGCAGCTGAAGGTATACTCAGTTTGACTGACTGACAAGAATATTGACTAAAGGTGAAGAACTGTTAAAAGGATGACCAGGAGCAGTGAAATAAGTGGACATGCCCTAGTGTGGCCAGAGGGTTTTAAGGGAGAGTATAACAGATAGAAAGGAATGTAAGAGAAGGAAAAACATTAAATAAACTAAGAGTACAAATACTACTGCCAAGTAGACCCCCCACAAACCTATCCTTGTTTTTCCTTCTTGATGGTGAAGACCTTTTAACAGATTGGTCTCAGGGATAGAGGTCTGTGCAGAGAGCCTGTGACAAATGGGTTTATGAGCTCATTAGATTATAAATTACAAAATGCAAATAAAGCACACGTAAACTAGTCTTTTCTGAAAACTGTTTTGTAAGTTTATTGCTATCGGCACAATTTCCTAATTTGAGGACAGTAAAGAATCATTACAAGGGCCCATTTAGCACAGCATCCCATTTTATCTCCAACAATGACTAGCAGGGAAGAACGAGAACAGGGATGACACCCCAATACTTCAATGATGCCAAACTCAGACACTCCTGAAGTTAAAGGCAATTTCTATACAATAACAACCCTTGGATTATTTATTTTCCACCAACACATCTAGCTTCCCTGTTTGTAGCTACAACATCCATTGGCAAAGAAGTCCACATAGTTGCTGTATGTTACACAAAAAGGTACCTTGTTTTTTTTTCTATACCTGAATCTTACTAGTTTCAGATGTTGCTCCTTCACTCTTGCAGCTGAGGAAATCAGTAAGTCTATTCTTATCATCCTGCTCGTGGTGATGCTCATTCTACAGATTTTTATCCTTTTCTTTCAGCTGTTTCTTCTCTGAGGCTCAGCTCTAGCTTATTTCAGTGACCCTTCAACAGCAGCTATTCCATACCTTTGATTATTCTCCCTGCATCTTTTTGAGCCTTTTCCAGTTCTTCTGTATCTTTTGAGATGACTGACAAGAAAGAACCATAGAGAATTCAAGATGTGGGATAACCACTGATTTATACAGTTTCATAATTATGTTCCGGTTTGCCTCCTGTTCTCTTCCTAATACTTCTTGCTGTTTTCATCTGCTTTTTGACTGCTATGGAACTTACACTTTAGTAGCAGTATTTCATTCCTTGGCATTAAGGAATTCCATGGCCCATCAAGTTATATATGAAATTATATGCACTACTCCATATTTATCTAGTCTATATTACATCAGATTTATTGACACTGAATTATATCTGCCATTTTATTACCTATTACCTAATCTTAACTTTTCTGAATGTCTTCGCATCAATAAGACACTGCTCATCTTATTTCTCAAGTTATTTATGACTACACTGAGCAACCCAGACTCCTGTGAAAACAGTGAACTTCTCAAGATACACTTTATAATTTAAATAAACCTTTTAAGAAATGCAAATAATAGGAACACAGAATGGTCTGGGTTTGAAGGGACCTTAAAAACCACGCAGTTCCAACTCACTGCCACAGGCAGGGACATCTCCCACTAAACCAGGTTGCTCCAAACCCCATCCAACCCGGCCTTGAACGCTGCCAGAGATGGGGCAGCCACAGCTTCTCTGGACAACCTGTGCCAGTGCCTTATAGTGAAAAACTTTTCCCTAATATCCAACTTAAACCTCCCCTCTGTCAGTTTAAAGCCATTCCTCCTTGTCCTATCCCTACAGGCCCTTGTCAGAAGCTCCTCTCCAGTCAGCCCCTTTAGGCACTGGAAGCTGTTCTAAAGTCTCCCTGGAAGCTTCTCTCTTCCAAGCTGAACAACCCCAGCTCTCTCAGCCTGTCTCCACAGAAGTGCTCCAGCCCCAGAGCATCCTTGTGGATTCCTCTGGACTTGCTCCAACAGATCCATATCCTCCTTATGTTGGGGGTCCCAGAGCTGGATGAAGTACTGCAGGTGGGGTCTCACAAGAGCAAAGCAGAAGCAGGAAAAATCACCTCCTTCAAACTGCTGGTCACGCTGCTTTTGATGCAGCCTTACACTTGGCCTTATTGAACCTAACAAGGTTCACACAAGCCCACCTCTCCAGCCTGTCCAGGTCCCACTGAACGCCATTCCTTCCCTCAAGCGTGTCAACTGTACCACACAGCTTGGTGGTGTTGACAGACTTGCTGAGGGTACATTTGATCCTACTGTGCCTGACAAAGACAATAAACTGCACTGGCCCCGGTAGTGACCTCTAAGGAACACCACTCAACACCGATCTCCACTTGGACATCAAGCTGTTGACCAAAATTCTGAGTGTGACTACCCAACAACTCCTTATTCACTGAGTGGTCCACCCATCAAATCCATACAACCACAAATATTTGAATCTTTATATCAGATGAGATACTCATTGATCTGAACCGTGTATTTGTTTCAAGTTGAGAATCAAACAGTGGGAAAGTTGTTTCTACTCCTGTTGTTAACATCTCAGCCATTAGAGATATCTACTAGAAAAAGCAGAATTTCCCTTCAACAGATACCTCTTAAGAGTTCATTAGTTTTTGCAATGAACCATGTTCAGTAATAATTAGAAGTTGATATGTGCTTCCTAGTATCACTATTTTTCAATTTACGTATACAGACACAGAAGCTATCTAATCTAACCTACAACATATAGTAACTTTTTTACATAAGTGCACATGTAAATGTACTCATAAGCAAAACAAACAAAGGCCAAAAAGGTCAGCAACACCAAATCAGACCTTGAGAATCAGCCTTTCTTTAAGCAGATGGAGAGATGGGGTAAGACCCACTGAAATACAGACCTACAAGACAGCAGAAAAAGCCAAGAGAGGGAGTTGGAATATATACAAGGAAGAGAAGGGAGAAAGGAAAGAAGCCTAAAGCAAAACTCAGAAGAAAATTCCATGACCTTTCACAAAAGTAACAGGGAATAGTAAATTCAAGTCAAAGCAGATTAACACAGCTGAAACAGGCTTGCTCACAAAATATCAACAAATACTCCTAATATTTGTCAGCAGATAATTTCTAAGTATTTGTGCCATAAAAATTAAGGAAACAGTTCTGCTGCATGACTTACAAAAAAAAAAATCATACTTAAGCATATCTTATAATGAGATTTAGTGGCTTTTTCACTTTGGCAAGCAGACAAGAGCAACATTTGTTGGCAACATTTGGCATAACTGAGTCAATGCCAAGCATGCCAAGGATCCTCTTGCAGACAGGATGGACTACTTCAGGGACAGTTTTTAAACATACATTTAGTCTGGGTACTGCTGCCTTAGTTTAATAAACACCCCTGAAATTACCATTAGACACATTCAGACAATATATGAACTAATTTGTACTTAAATCTAGAATATGTATTCAAGTTATTCAACACTAGTGTAAGGAATTTCTGTCAAAACCTTAAGGAAATATAAATAATATTGGGAAGAGTCTTGCCCAAGGCGTGCTCACAAACTAGAGTCACCGTCAGACAGAAGACCTCCAAGTCACTCAGTTTTAAAGCCCCCAACTGGTCACATGTGGGCTCAAGATTTTAGAAAAATGTACTGAAATGTGCCTTAACTAGAATTTTAGACCAAGTAAACACATGGATTCCCATTTCCTGCTGAAGCCTTCCAAGAGCAGCACTGCACAAGCACCGATACAAGCAGAGAAGAGTCAATGTCACAGACATTTGTTTTGGGATAAACTCTGCTTCAAATTACTCATTCCTGGAGTTGGAGGATGAAAGAGTGACTGGAAGAAGGAGGGTTCACTATTGTGGCAGGGTACAGAAAGACTACAGAACTGACAGCATTCAAACTGAAGTCCTGCTAGCATCCACTGCGCTCTAACATAAGATTTCATTTGTTTTCTGAAGCCATGCCCCCTGGAAACATCCCTGCTTTCCAGAAGTACAGAGGTTGCCAGCTCCAGATTGCTGGTCAGGGCACCACTGCTCAGCCCCCTCTGAAACACATATAGCCAGAAGTACAGAACTAAAGCAATGGGGAGAGCAAGCTGGAAGACATCTGCAAGATAAAAAAGGCATCTAGGAGTAGAATCTCTCTCATCCTTTATCCTGAAGAGTTATGAGAAGACATTAATGACTTCCACTGCACCTACCCAGAAACCACACACAGCAGATTATTCAGACGACAGTCTAATGCCTCCTGGATGCCCATTAATTGCTCCCAAAAATTAACAACAGGTGAAACAAACAAGCCTGCTGGCTCCACACCACAGGCTGGAAAAAGGCTGGGAAGCACTCCTCACACAGCAGTGGCAGGCTAGTTCTACCAACAGCATTCAAGAGCAACCAGTGATTTTCAGAGAGGTCTGTGAAAAGTCCATTTCTGGAAGTGTGGCGCTACGTGTGGCACACTAAATCTGTCCTACTGAACAGCTTCTGCAACAAAATAGCTCCACAGTGGATTTTTAAGCTCTAAACACTCTCTGATCACATCCAGTCCATCTGAAACTGATGGATGTAGCAGCATTTTTTTCCCCCATGCTCTTGCCTTTCTTGGCTTTTATCCATCATTAGTCCTTAGAGATCTTCGTTAAAAGAGCTATCCAAAACGCTTTCTTTTACTCAAGCTATCCAAAACTAGGCATCAACTGCTTTCATTTTTGAGTTGTGTGACATTTTTCCAACAGTTGATGTGCCAGATTTAGTTCCTGTCTCCAAGATCTTCTTACAAATACTGAAAAATGCATTCTAGATGCAACAGGCTTTGCTGCATTTCCACTGGGTGGCATGGCTCTATCAGTAAAGAGGTTCTTGTCACTCTTAACATGACTAATACCTACCAGCATAACCTCATCTACAACAAGACTTCTGCCCACATAAATACAACTACCCAACATAGCTGCACAGATAAAATGGAAGAGAGACCAAATTTCTATATGTTTTCTAAAATTGTAAATTTCTGCAGCTTATACTTTCCAGCTTCAAGCATCAACATGTTATCACTGCCTTTCCCTTAAAGCCTTCCCAGCAGCTGCACTGATGCACTTAGGTACCTACATGCAATCATTCAGTCCGACCTGCATGTTTATTCCTTGGGAGAATAAAAGCAATTGGTAAAGACACTGAAGGGGGAAAAAAAGCCAAACCAACAGTTGCATCATTAGTATCTGTGTGAGAGTGGATGATCTTCCTGCTGCTTCCTCTGTCTGTTTTGACTGACAGAAAGGACAGAAGTCAGATTTTTACTTGTCAGATTTCTCAGGACACATTTAATTAAGACTGGCAACCAAAATGATGTATTTGCTATAAATTATCAACTGCTAGAAAAAAGTCTTCAGAATAGAAGTCTTTTCAGTTTCCAAGACCTATAAAATACAAAGCCATAAGGAATTGTAATCTGTTCCAGTTTCCTACTCATGACAGGCCATTTAGTTTCACAGCTGCCTCCCCACCAAGACCAGACCTAATCCCTTCAGATGGTCACATCACAAGCAGATGGTTCAAAACCGGGCAGACATACATCACTTTTAAGGCAGTTTGTTCACGGGCCAGCTGTGATAGAAAATCAGTGCAAAACATATAGTCTCTACTCCTGCCACACCATCTTATTCTGTGGATCTTGCAAAAGATATATTGGTCCAGCAGCAGCTCAGAATAATTAAAATTTATCTTTTAGAGTTGCCTTTATACTTTCTTGAGAGCTATGGAACCTATTCTCATTGTGTTATCCTCATTTTTAAAAGTGTGCTTTATTTCTCATTTATAACTTTAGCTTCTAATTATCAATTTTTTTGAAGTCTGCCTGAACTAGCTAGCAAAGCAATTTAAACAATACCTGTGTCCTCCTCCTACCATAACTTTATACTCAGGAATTATCAGTTCAGTTATTTTTATTTGTTCTTGATAAAATAAGCACACTGACCCTGAGTGTGAGGGACTATGAAACAACTCCGCTTTTAGCATACTGCTCTCCCCCACAATGAAAACATCAAAGCTGCATCTCATACTTTAGTTCTAGCCTCAACAATGACTAACCAAACCTTTCTGCTCCTTAAGGGAAGCTCTTTTCCAGGGTAACTTTTTCAGGACAAAAATCTCACTTCATGGATAAAGCTCACATCTTTCATATCTTGATTTGGCACTGGGAGAATGCACTCAAGTTTTAGAATATGGAAAACGCTGCCTAGGACTGGCCTGATATCTACCACAAGTTTTGTAGCAGCCACTGGCCTCCACAGGTCGGGGGGGGGAGTTTTATTTAACAATAATAAAATAAAAGCTACCTTTGTTCTTACATCCACTGACAATAAGGTTGAAAAGCATCAGATCAACAGTTTTCCATGGAATTTAACTAGAAACAGCTGAGACATAAAATCTGTCAGATAACTTAGTTATCTCTTAAAGCAATGTGCCCGTCGAACCACGCAGTGCTAGCTTTCCCATTAAGTCAGCAACCTCAAATGTATTAACATTTGATAAAATGGACTTTATAATATAAACTATTAAAACTCCATTTGACAGATACCCGCTTAGTGAAGAGCCTTTAAACAGGCACGTAAAATCCAATCCACGCTTTTATAGATTACGACCATAAAAACAAGCCGACAAGATATTCTACCCATTCAGGAACGCTACGGCTGCCACCGTTAGACACAGTAAACCAGGATCCGCTACAAACGAACCTCCTTTGCTCTGCAGCCGCCAGCGGAGGCCACCCCAGGTAATGGAAAGCGGCAGTAGCCGTCAGGCGACCACAGGTACCTCGGGCCGATCCGCACGCGCCAGGCGGCGAGTCCCCATGAGGAGGAGACCGGCTTCCAGCCCTCACTCGGGGCTGGCGACCCCCGGCACCACACCTCCAGCCCTGAAGGGCTGAGAGACGCGGCGGCAACTCCCCGCCCGCCCCCCGGCGCGGGAAGAGCTGGCTGCGGCCCGGCGGCCCCCGGGGACGGCCCAACCGCTGAGGCGCGGGATGAAGCCCCCTCCGTTCCCGCTCCTCCCTCGCTCGCTCCCTGCCGCCGGTACCTGTGCGGGCGGAGAGGAACGCAGCGCGGCCCAGGCCAAGAGCGAGGCAGCAGGCGGCGGCCGCGGCACCACCACCGCCACCCCGACGCCCAGGCGGAAGCGGAACTACGTCACACGCCCCGCCTCTCCAGTACCCGGAAGGTCACCCTCTTGGCCCCGCCCCCCCGCGGGCCGCGCTGTAGCCCCCACCCACACCACCACTGGCACGTGACCGCGGCTCCTTCTCCCTTTCCACCCGCGGTCACGTGCCGCTTTCCCGCCCCCGGAGCGCGCCAGGCGGCGGGCGGTGCTCCAACAGAGCCCGGTGGGAAGTGGTGTGGAGCTGGGGTTGTTCAGCCAGGAGAGGAGAAGGCTCCGGGGAGACCCGAGAGCAGCTTCCAATGCCTAAAGGACCTGACAACAAACGTGGAGAGGGGCTTTTGACAAGGGCCTGTAGGTATACAACAAGGAGGAATGTCTTTAAACTGACAGAGGGGATACTGAGATTAAATAGCAGGGAGAAGTTCGTCACTATGAGGTTCCCCAGAGAAGCTGTGGCTGCCCCATCCCTGGCAGTGTTCAAGGCCAGGCTGGACGAGGCTTGGAGCAACCTGGTCTAGCGGAAGGTATCCCTGCCTGTAAAAGAGGAATTGGGACTGGATGACCTTGAAGGTTCCTTCTGAAAAACCATTCTGTGATTCTCTATGAAGTTTCATTTAAAGTTCCCCAAACTCTGCACTTGTCACACCTGGGACCTAAAAGACAGACAGGTGCACCTGAAAACTTGGAGGTTTCCTCACAAGAGAGCACAACGCCTAACCCTGTATCTTCATGCCCTCAGACCCTTGCAATAAGAGGACTGAATACATAACATCGCTTCCCTGCCCTGCCCCTCTGAGCTATGACACTAATCCTGCAAGCATTTGCATGCACAGATAATTCCATTAAACTCAGCAGAAACGCAGGCATAGGCGATGCTGAGAACATGCCGTTCGTGTCCCAGGCACTGGCACCCTTCCCCTTGCCAGCATGCATCTATTTCTACTTTTCACGGTCATTATTGGGACATTTTTGAAGCGACTGGAGAAAACCAGCAGCAGGAGCAGGGCCCAGGCATTGTGGTAGTTGCAACAGACATGAAACAATGGTATTTTTACTAATTTATTTGCATAAATCGTTACTACCAAATCTAAGCGGGCATTTGCTACAGACCCAGTCCCAGAGTGGCATGGTAAGTTGGTTATCTGTTCCCCTCCAAATTCTGTTAAATACCACAGAAAATTTAGTCTGACTGCACAGTTCATAGTGGACCTGCTCAAGTGAGGCCAGAGGAGGCCATGAAGTTGCTCAGAGTGCTGAAGCACCTCTACTATGGAGCCAGGCTGAGAGAGCTGGGCTGCTTCAGTCTGGAGAAGGCTCAGAGGAGTCCTTAGACTAGCTTCCAGTGCCTAAAGGGGCTGACAACAAAGCTAGAGAGGGATTTCTTACAGTGGCCTGTAGGGATGAGACAAGGAGAAATGGCTTTAAACTGACAGAGGGGAGATTTAGATTAGACATTAGGAAGAAGTTCTTTCCTTATGAGGGTGCTGATGCCCTGGCACAGGTTGCGCAGAGAAGCTGTTGCTGCCCCATCGCTGGCAGTGTTCAAGGCTGGATTGGTTGGAGCTTCAAGCAACCTCCTCTAGTGGAAGGTGTCCCTGCCCGTGGAAGTGGGTTTGGAACTGGATGAGCTTTAAGGTCCTTTGCAATCCAAGCATTCTGTGATTCTTTTGCAATTGCCTTTTTGAGTACAGCAATCAATTGGAGAGACTTCACGTAGAAAGAGCACTTCTGCCACAGCATTGTTGAGAGGACCAAGCAAAGAAGAGTGAAATCCATCTTCCTCCCGCTGCACACCAGGCACAGCATTCAGCTCACCTTCGCTTTTCTACACCCACAGTGGGGCCCATGCAGTGCACTGTTACCTGGCCTGCAGCAGTGATAGCTGGAGTTCCCAGAGCATGACTTTTCTTCCTGAACAATCTGGTAGTTAAAACCTTAATTAATGAGCAAACACATGGCCAACAACAGTGATGGTATCTCACTCGCAGTATCTCAAGTATACTCAAGTATAAAATTGGGACTGCAATAGCACTTTCAGTCAATATCCATACCAGCCAACCTCACCAACCTTTACTTTAGGATCACCGAATGCGTAATAAATGCACCCCTGTTTATGAAAAAGCAGAAAGAGTGGTGATTTTTTATGCAACTATTTATTTTTATGCAGAGCTTTCCCCTGCTTCAGGCAAATGCAGCTGTTTCATCTGTGTGTATATATATGCTGAAGGCTGTAAAAAGAGCTGCAGATGCAACTTTACATAATTTGTGTGCAATTGGTCCATCTTAGTGCCAGGAGTAGGACTTGTGCCTAATGCTGAGCCCTGGCCACATCCTTTTGAATGACACTACTTTGCCCTCAATTATGTAATGGGAAAAATGTTGGGATGAAATTGCAAATTTAGAGCTTACATGCAGCTCTTAAGGAAGAGAATGGAAGCTGAGTGAAGGAAATGTGGCTCCCAGTTAGTAAGAGGCATTATTTTCTGTGCCTCCATCGTAGGAGCTGCTATGGTATTATTTAAATTATTCAGAAAGGCTGTTTGGTATAATAACGTGAGGGCAGTTCTTTATTACAGGTCCACATTGGTATGTGTTGCCTGTGCTGTTGCCTGTACATCACAAGTGTAGGTCGCTTTGTTTTTTCTTCAGTATCATGTAAATATTTGGGTTGGAAAGAAGCTGGTGGAACCTCCTCAAAACAGGGCTGGCTTCGAACCTTGTCTGCTTGAGTTTTCAGTGTTGCCAAAGTCAGAGATCACGCAATCTCTCTGGATGTTCAGCCCCATCTCTAAATACAGGCACTGTGAATACTACCACTATTCCTTGCCTCTTGTCAGACTTTCTCTTGCTGCAACTGGTAACTGTTCCTGATTGTCCTTTTGCCACCTTCCTGTACAAATCATCTGCCTGCTTTGTAACACCCCTTTGAGTGGCTGGAGGCTGCAGGGGTGTGCCTCCTACATTCTCTCCTAGCTCAAAAATACAGTTTCCACTGCCTCTTTTCCTATATAAAGGAAAAACACGTAAGGATACTGGGGAGGGACTCTTCAATAGGGACTGTAGTGATAGGACAAGTGGTAATGGGATAAAACTTAAACAGGGGAAGTTTAGATTGGATATAAGAAAGAAATTCTTTACTGTAAGGGTGGTGAGGCACTGGAAT
>JASSUY010015627.1:11144-21675 GCA_032466535.1 Forpus xanthops | reverse complement strand
AAACATTCTAAGCCATAACTATAAACACTGGTGCTATCAGCACTGTTCCCAAGCCAAAAATCCAAAACACAGTGCTGTATCAGCTACTACTTAAAGGAGAAAAACTGCTGCTGCTGCTGAACCCATGACAGATGGGGCTATGGAACTGATGGACAGTTCATCATCTACCTGGATTTGTGTAAAGCATTTGACACTGTCCCGTATTAAATCCTTGTCTCTAATTTGGAGAGACATCAGTTTGATAGGTGGACCACTCTGTGGATAAAGAACTGGCTAGATGGCCGCATGAAAGAGTCGCGCTCAATGGCTCAATATCCAGCTGGAGACCAGGAACAAGTGGTGGCCCTCAGGAATGGGTTTTGGGACTAGCCTTGTTCAACATCTTTGTCAGTGACATGGACAGCGTGATTGAGTATGCCCTCACCAAGTTTGCTGATGATACCAAGCTTTGTGGCTTGGTTGATACTCCACAGGGAAGGGATGCCATCCAGAGGGACCTTGACATACTTGTGAAGTGAGCATATGCCAATCTGATGAAGTTTAACCATGGGAAGTACAAGGTGCTCCACCTGGGTCGGAGTAATTCCAGGCACAGCTACAGGTTGGGCAGAGAAGAGATTCAGAGCAGCTCTGCAGTGAAGGACTTTAGGGTGTTGATCGATGAAAAAATGAACATGAGCTGACTTCAGTGTGCTCTTGCAGCCCAGAAAGCCAAACGTATCCTGGGCTGCATCAAAAGGAGTGTGACCAGCAGGTTGAAGGAGGTGACCTTGCCCCTCTACTCTGCTCTCATGTGACCTCACTTGGAGTATTGTGTGCAGTTGTGGTGTTCTCAACATAAAAAGGACATGGAACTGTTGGGACAAGTGCAGAGGAGGGCCATGGAGATGATCAAGGGACTGTAGCACCTTCTCTATGAAGATAGAATGATGGAGTTGGGGCTGTTGAGCCTGGAGAAGAGAAGGCTGTGTGGAGACCTCATAGCAGCCTTCCAATATCTAAAGGGGTCTATAGGGATGCTGGGGAGGGACTATTTTTTAGCGACTGTGGTGACAGAAGAAGAGGTGACAGGTTCAAACTTAAACAGGGGAAGTTTTGATTGGACATGAGGAAGAAATTATTTACTGTAAAGGTGGTGAGGCACTGGAATGGGTTGTCTAGGGAAGTTGTGAATGTTCCATCGCTGGTGGTGCTCAAGGCCGGCCAGGGCAGAGCCTTGGGTGGCATGGTTTAGTGTGAGGTGTCCCTGCCCCTGGCAGGGGTATTGGAACTAGATGTTCTTAAGGTCCTTTCCAGCCCTAACTATTCTATAATTCTATGATTATTTCACGTTAAAAGAAAGGGAGGAGGAGCTGATGCTGCCTTTTTTTACATGATAGCTGAGAAACTGGTTTAATTTCCTTTCTCTTACTCAAAAGGCTGAAATGCAAATATCTTTTTCCAGAGCATGTCCCTCTACTGTGCTGTTACCTGAGACAGGAAGGTCTCTGTTTTTCTAGAGCTTTATGTTCTACTGTTCAGAAAATTATTCTGAATGTATTACTCTTAAGAAAGACAGAAAATATTTTACAACATTAGGTTACACCTTCAAGAGCAGCTCTGAGCTCTGGTCCTTGCTGCAAGGGGATTCTGAGATTTGTTGTAAAGGAAAGAATTACTTTGGAATATTATGTAGTAGCTGAGATTTTCCTGCATGATACAAAATGATCAGAAGGAGAGGATTTATATTGGCTTGTTTACTGACTGTTTAACCTCTTATGCTAAGTGCCCTGTGCTGGAACAAGGTAAACTTCTGCTTAACCCTCCCTTCAAATCCTACTCACCTTGTGCTCCTTTACTTAAAGAAAGAAAGAAAAAAGGAAAACCAACAGGCAAGCAACATCCCTCTGGAAGAGCATTTATGATCATCACTTACTTAATGATTTTTCACTTCACTGGAATAATGTTAAGACCTTTATCTAATGGAAATTATGCAGCAGTTGCTATTTATTGTGTTAGATGTGCAGCTCTAGTGTGACTAACTCGGGACCTTGTTTCTTCAAGGGGATGATTGCTTACATCTGCATTATCTCAATCTGTTGTAAAAGCAGTAAAACAGTAGTTACTTATATGTTCAGCTTTGAGTATTAGTTTTCACTAACCTCACCCATTCATTTCACTGCACCATGATGTTGACTTCTGAGATTTCTGAGGAATAAATGGAGTGGAACTTCTTCACAGAAACATTACTGTTAGGAACTTTGTTGACATAATTTGCTGTTTATCAAAGGTTAATCTGGAAGTACTATGTCAGGAAACAGTGAATCTTTTCAAGGGGAACTGTAATCTGATTTTTCTTCTTTCCTAAAAATAACAGATGACTAGAATTTTTGTAGTTCTTTCATTTCTCTCTGTTTTTGGAAAGTATTTCCTCCAGTAACATGACCTCTTTTCAATACTTTGCTCCCTCTCTCAAAGAAAAGCTAACACAAGATCTTTTTTTTTTTTTTTTTTGTCCTTCTTTAATTTAAATATAAAGGAGGGTCAGAGCTCAATCATCCTAAATGAATAGGAAATAATGAAAAACCTACCACAGGTAGCTTTCCCTTTTAATTGTGCTACATTAGAGCTGCTTCTGAACTGGGTATTGCTTTCTGAATATACATAGAATCATAGAACCATAGAATCATAGAATAGTTAGGGTTGGAAAGGACTTTGGGATCATCTAGTTCCAACCGCCCTGCTATGGGCAGGGACACCTCCCACTAAACCATACCACCCAAGGCTATGTCCAACCCGACCTTGGATTATAAGGCATTAAAGGTCCTCATAAAGAAATCTTGTAAATTTGGTTAACTTAATAAGACTTAGTGCATATATGAATAAAAATTTTTCTGTAAATGAGAATTGGTTTTTATTTCACTTATGGTTTTATTTAGTTAATTTTTAGTGTACTTATGAATGCATTAATTTAGTACAAGACAAATAGATTAATTAGCACTGTGAACGGTATTAAATAGAATATTCTAGTGATCCTTGACAGTCATGCTCATATCTGTGGTACCTTCTGATTTGTCTCAGGGAGAAGTTTTTAGTAAGTGTTTTTGTTTGTAGACTAAGAGCAGCTGCAGACCAGTCAAGCAGAAGAATATTTGAATTTCCTCACCAGTCTCAATACAAAAGCCTTCTGACATTTTGTTCCACTCTTCATTGGATCACCTATGCTTAGTTTTGAGGTATTTTTATAATGGATTACTCTAGCGTAAGTAATTTCCTAGCACTTTTGAATCCTGCTTAACTGTAGTGCAGTTGAAAACCTATAGACATCAGTGATGCATCGTCAAACTTGCTGCTTGATCCTATGACGTTAAAAATAAAAAACAAAATATATGTCAAGAACTTAAAGAAAATACATTGATTTGTAGTTAAACTTTGGAGGTGCACCTTTCTATTAGGTTATGAAACATTGCAACTTTTGTTTTACAGAAAGACAGTGTTGTCATAGCTCATTTACATTTAAGGAAATAGCTAGCACTAGTCTATTTAGGCTTCATACATATGGAAAGGACTTCAGCAGACAGATCTCTGATTCAATTCCTTCTTCCCCAAAACTTGTAGTACAGCTGCTAATTTTTAAGAGTCATTTTCAATATGTATGTTTTTACTTAGTTTTACTGGTGGCTTGTAATGAAGTTTTTTAAAAAAAATAAAAGTTCACCAAACAAAAGATTGCAAAGAAACAAGAAAAGTATATGGATTTCAATAGTCATGTAGTTAATTAGTATAAGATCATATATATTGCAGCGCAGGTGGCTATGCTTTCTTCTTCACAGCTGTACTTTTAATGAACTCAGCAGCCAGCTCTCTTTTAAGCTATTAGACTGAAGGATCAGATTCTGATGCTTCCTCATATTCCAGTGAATGCAGCAAGAATGTGTTGGATATAGACTGCCTTCAAGTTTAAATACCTGTTCACTTTGCTTATCTTCTATCCCCTCAATTACCAGCTCAACTATACAGCTGTTTTTTTTCTGGAGCTTTGGGATAGGGCATTGCAGTTGAAGGCTATGGCTGTGCTGTGACTTTCAATAGCAGCTTATGCTGCTAAGGTTGAAACTGTCTGTTATACATTGTAGGATGAAGTTTACTTGACACAGTATATGTGCCTTTTAAATATGCTTTGTGAATGTGGCACAAGGAAGATTTGGCTGGAAATGTTCCTTTCTTTACCTGTAAAGGGTCCTTTTTTGTACAATAGATATTGTTTCTTATTATTGATGGCAAAATAATTAATTTACAGTCATTCTGCTCATATTGAGATGAACATGAGCTAGATAGTAATATTTAATTAAAGTGAAATTCCTGCTGGAAGCTGCTCATGTAATAAGATAATCTTGCCTTCTTTAAAACCCTAGGTATTGTGCAATTTTGATAAGCATTATATACTGCAAAAGATCTGTAATTCTTTTTTCTAGGCTGAAAGATTTGATTTTCAGTAAGACGCAGCAGAAATAAGATATCTTTCAGTCATTTTTTGGACTTCTTGTATGTGAATACAAGATAGGTTTTTTTTTTTTTTTTAATTTATTTTTAAGGTGATATCTGAAATGGAAAAGAAAAAGCCAGGTTTTATAGCCAAGCTCTACTGAATTGACTACAGATGAAAACAGTAGGTCTTTAAGGTAATTTCCATAAGAATACATATAGAATATATATAGAATGTGTATGGAATCATATGTCTATGATAGGGACACATGTCTTTAGAGCTTCAAGTGCAATACAGAAATATGTGCTCATTATGCAAATAAGACTGGATGAGAACATTAAAATTCTGTGAAAACAGTTGCGTGAGGGAGGAAAGAAGAGGTTAGTAACTGTGGTCATTGAATTTTAGCCTTTCAAGGGATCCCTCTTACTGTCCTTATCTAAATTTCCTCATGCCCCATGTTGGATACCAAAAAGGACTGTGGGAGGTTGACTTTTGCTGGATGCCAGGTGACCACCAAAGTCATTCTATTACTCTCCTCCTCAGCTGAAGAGGGAAGAGGAAAATATAACAAAAGGCTTATGGGTAAAGAGAAGGACAGGAAGACATCACTCACCAGTTACCATCACTGGCAAAACAGATTTGATTTTGGGAAATTAATTTATTACCAATTAAATCAGAGTCAGATAATGAGAAATAAAACTAAACCTTTAAAACATTTTTCTTGACCCCTTTCTTCTTCCTAGGCTCAACTTGACTCTCAGATTCTCTATCTCTCTCCCTTTTCTCACCCTGCTCAATGACACAGAGTGACAGGAAATGGTGGTTCTGGTCAGCTCATTCTGTGTTTTCTTTGCTGCTCCTTGCTCCTCAGGCCATGAACTCCTCACACTCTTCCTCTGCTCTGACCTGGGCTCCCTCCCACAGGAGACAGTCCTTCACCAACTTCTCTGTTGTGAGTCCTTTCCATGGGCTGCAATTCTTCATGAGCTGCTCCAGGATGGGGCCCTTCCATGGCTTCATCCTTCACGAACGGACTGCTCCAGCATGAATCCCTTCTATGGTTACAGTTCTTCAGGAATAAACTGCTCCAGTGTGGATCTCTTCCGTGGGTGCAGTCATTCAGCACCAGATTGCTCCAGTGTGGGTCCATTCCATGGGGTGCAGCACTTCAGGAGCAGACTGCTCCAGGTGGGTCCCTTCCATTGGTGCAGCCTTTCAGGAACAGACTGCTCCAGCATGGGTCCATTCCATGGGTTGCAGCACTTCAGGAAAAATACTGCTCCAGCGTGGGCTCCTCTCTTCATCGGGTCACAGGTCCTGCCAGGACACTGCTCCAGTGAGGGCTTCCTATGGGGTAACAGCCTCTTTCAGGCATCCCCCTACTCCAGCATGGGGTGCTCCGCAGGCTGCAGATAGATATCTGCTCCACCACGGACTACCATGTGCTGCAGGGGCACAGCCTGTTGCACCATGGGCTGCAGGGGATCCTCTGCTCTGGCACCTGGAGCACCTCCTACCCTCTTTCTGCACTAACCTTGGTGTCTGCAGAGCTGTTTCTTTCACATATTCTCACTTCTTTCTCTGTCAGAAGTTGCTGTTGCACAGTAACTTTTTCCCGTTGTTAACTATGTTATCCCATAGGTGCTGCCACCATTGTTGATGGGCTCAGCCTTGGCCAGTGATGGGACCATCTTGGAGCCAGCTGGCATTGGCTATATCAGAAACAGAGGAAGCTTCTAGTATCTTTTCACAGACGCCACCCCTGTAGGCCCATTAGGATCGAAACCTTGCTGCACAAACCCAATATAGGAGGAAAGTAAACCAGTTGATCTTAGGCTTTAGGACTGCCTGTTGCAAAGTTGATACTATTAGTACTCTTGGTTTATCTGAGGTCTATAGAAATCCAGTAGCCTTAGACAGTTTACAACTTATAGTTAAGTTGGAAACAGACCTGAGGCTCTTGTTTGCAATCTTAAAGACTTTTATGGACCATACGTCATGATTTTTATCTACAGAAACTACTCGACTTTGAAATAATTGGGTACAAGTTTCCAAAATTTTGGTGTTATGCTTGCAATTTTCCCTTATGAAGTACTTGATTTTTTTTTTATTGTTTTTTTTTTTTGCCCCCTGAAATATCTTTAAAGCATGGACAGGCAAAATAATGGATTAGAACTGTTGCTTTACATGGATGCTTTTTTTACTTTGAAGGGTGGTATCAGAGCAGTGAATGAACAACTGCAAGGCATAATACTCAGTGAGAAGCTCTAGGGATAACTTCAGAGGAAAGGTAATCTCTCCTTCAAGAAGTTGAATCAAAACTACATGAAAGAGGGATTTATATAGGCGTTGTTAGCTAGGTGTCTTCTGTTGTGTGGTGGCGATGTGTTGCTGTTTTAGCTTCTCTTATTTTACTGATATTCTACAGCTGAATACAGCTTAGATGTGCAATGTTGATTTATCTAAGAAATCTGTTTATTCAAACTCTCACTCATGTAAAAGAATCTTTTAACTCAACAGCAGATGTTTATAAATCTTTTGTTATCAATCTCCTTTCTTTTAAGTTAATACCATTGCAATTACAAAAAATTGTAGTTGAAATGAGAGTTAGTTTGTGTTTTTTTTTAATTTTTGTGTGTTGTTAAGCGCTGGGATCTGCTATTGAGTGCTTCTTAAATCCATGGGCTATTGCAGATCTTACTGAATAATACTAATTGTCTCCATTAATATTTAAATGAAAGAGCAATTAAAGACCCTGCTTAGTAATTGTTAAAAGAATAAAAGTTATTGCTTAAAGCACAGATAAGTTACACTGCTAGAGTTTTGTTCATTAGAGGAGAAATTTCCTTTAAAACATGCTGCAAATGCAAGGGCTGTGCTCTTGACTGTTGTAAATGTGGCAAAATCAATCGCTAAAGGCATGCAATTATTAGGAGAAAGTAAAGGGAGAAGTTCCATTGGAGTTGGGTTAGACATTAGCTGAAAAGGTAAGTTTGGAAACTGGACAAACATGAACTGTCCCTTTTGTTCAGGGAAAGAGGACTGGGTTTGTGTTCTCCATAAACAGGATTACAGTACTCAATACCTCACTCAATACTTTCTAACTTTTCTTGTCTTGAGGCGAATTCCATACTAATTCACTAATAGGGTCTTGAGGTGATGCTTACTTGCCTAATTTCTCCTTCCTCATTCACATGGGCTCTGTTCCTTCCAAGTCAAACTATTGGCACAGATCCCTTGGTCAATTTCCTTTGTGTTTACAGATGTAGAACTTAAGAAAACAGAAATGGGGATGTGGTGCTTCTAGACTTGGAAAGAAACTCTGACCACATGCACATGTTACCAGAAAGTCAGAATCATTGGCAGAGGAGCAGCTATGATGTGTCCATTCACTATTATGCTTCTGTCTTGCAGACACAGACATCAGGACAGTTCCGTTTAGCTGTGCTTATATCTGAGGATAAAGTGCTCTAGAGTTGCAGATTTATTGGGTAAATATTATCAGACTAAACTACTAGGAAATATTTAATTGGTCTAGGTGCAAATTGTCCACTGTCAAAAAGTAGAGGCAAGAGAGATAACAGGAATTGTGAACAGATGTCACTGGATCCGTAAGTAGTGACTATCTCGTTGGTCCTCTTCACTGAGGGTATTGGCAGTTGTGGGAGCTCAGCTCTGACCTGGCTGCTCTGTCCTTTTATGCTCATGTCCTTTTTGAGTACAGAGCATAGACAGGCATTACTATAATAATGATAGGCATTTTTCAGTGAACACATGCACAGTCCCAAAGTTGGGGTCCCACAAGGATCTTCTGGGTGGTGGTTGTCCCTCATGTTGTGGTGTCCACTATTTGACCCTACCTTTTACATGTACTCAGTTGGCTCAAGTTATATAACAAGACCAGTAGGCGTGTTTCACAGTCTTGTGGAAACTTATCAGGCTCAAACAAGGAGGTCAGAATGGTCCTGCCTATGTGATATCAAAAGCTAACTTCCTTGTTCTTTGTTCCATTTGTGGTCATTCTTTCTAAGCATTCCATGGTTGAATTCCATGGCTCAATTTCTTGTTCTGGCTCTCGTATATGGTAAAAGACAAGTAATAAATTTTCTGGTGATTTCCTATATTCTATTACTCAGAATGCTGTCCGTGATAGAAACCATTCATTTTGGATTTGCTAAATTTAATTCTTTTCTTTTAAACAGTCAATACTAAGGGGAGTGGCAAAAGCTGAATACCACAATCCTTAGGAATATAATGCTGCTTTATTCTGTTCTCTAGTAGAATAGGTAAGGAAATGTAAGGAAAAATGATAAAAAGATGAGGCTAACAATATAATAACCTAGCTATGTATCTGGTTCAGTAATAAAGTATTGTTTGAATATGATTTATGCAATCTAACACTTATTTTAGCCTTAAATTCAAGCTCTGATTCTTCTACTCCTTTACTGTGAATGTTTAGATACTGGACTTACACTCTGCCTTTCCTCTAACATGGCCAAGATTTAATGAATCAATATAGTTTTTTTACTATTAACTTTAATTCTGGAAATTTAATTTTCAATATCTGTCATGGGTTCTGCAGCAGTAGTCGTTTTTCTGCTTTAAGTAGCAGTTGGTGCAGCACTGTTCCCAAGCCGAAAACCAAAAACAGTGCTGTACCAGCTACTAATTAAAGGAGAAAAATGTCTGCTGCTGCTGAACCCATGACAATATCAAAATCCTGAAACTGTCTATTGAAGGTATGAATGTGATTTTCTTACCTAAAAAGGAATACTTAGTACTAAGGCAGTCTTTCTTGCAGCATACAGTCTTGATCTTGTAAGGAATCCTGTATGAACAGATGCTTATGTCTACAGGGAGATGAACCAAAAGATAGGTGCATAATGAGAAGAAGCAGAAAAGCAAACAACAAAGGATCAAGTTTAGTATTTCACATCTTAACCTCCTCATATTGTCTCCTCTTATCTTTTTTTTTGAAAATTGTTTCAAAGGAAACAACTTTCATTGTAATCAATGAAAACTTTATGTTGCCATTTGGGGAAAAAACTTGGCTGATTACAGCTCCTTTAACTATTTATGTCCATCCTGCTCAGTTAAATACTTCATTCCACACTTGAAATTAAGAAAAAAAAAAAAAAAGCTGAACACCTTTCCTTTCTAACTTCTTGAATTACTTAAAAATTAATACTCTTTAAACTCCCTCAATGACAAATTGAATATATTTAAAATATGGCACCTATTCAGTAAATCAGCAACAAATCAGATTTTATTAAAAGCCCAATTACCATGATTGCTTGTTTGTTTTTGCTTGTTTTTTTATTTTGTTTCTTGTTTTTTTTTTTTTTTCAGCCAGTGTACTTCAGTGTTTTCTTACCTTATGTAACAAGAGTGTTTGCTTTGGGGACCTTCTAACACTAAGCATAATGTGTGCTAATGCATTAAAAGTTGTAACAGAGCTGAAAGAACTTACTCAATTCTTTGTCCCTGCTCAAAGATGAGTACTGGTTTTCCTCTTAGTTGTGACTTCTCATGATTCACATGTAGCCAGTATGAAAAGTTCCTGGTAGGTCCCCTTCTGCTGGAATACCACAGATGTGATACCGCTTTTACATCTTTGTAAAATTGTTTTGTTAAAATCAATAAAGTAACAATGCAGTAAAATTGTACTGTTAAGAGATCATCATTGTGATCATCTGTGATAAGTAACAAGGCTCAACATGTTCTCTGAAAAATCCTTTTCTAAAAAAGGTAGAACAGAAGCCTAACATTGGGGCTATTGACTAACATTTACAAAGGCTTAGATTGATTTGCCAGTCCTTACCTGCAACTTTCAAGAAAGTCTGAGATGTCATGACAATTATCTCTTTAGGAAAGGTGAATTTTCACTGTGACATTAGGATAGTGAAGTATTACAAAATGAACTCTTAAAACCCCAGCATTGGTGAGTAATGCAGACATAGTTTTGAAAGTGTAGGATTCTGAATAATAAATAAGCTTATTTTAGTGCCCAATGTCAGTGAATTTTAGCTCCAAAAAAGTGCTATATAAGAGAACTAAATTTCT
>JASSUY010015627.1:0-10187 GCA_032466535.1 Forpus xanthops | reverse complement strand
GGGGGAGGGGAGGGGGAAACTCCACATAAAACCAGTCAACTGTATTCTGCCATTTGTTCCACTTACCTCACTTTCCTAAGTGTGTTAGGATACAGATGGCATTTCATAACTAGACTTTCCATAGCATCAACTTTTTATGTCCCTGTCTGTAATACCCTGTGCTCTTCCACAAAATAATATTTATTACACATTCTTGGTTATGACTACTAACCTAACGAAAGTTTGAGAAATCAAATTCTGTTAATAAAGCCTTCTTTAAAGATAAACCAAAACCACTCTCTGAACTAAGTATTTATCAAAGTCCTCAGAATTCTAGAGTTTCAGTTATATGTATGTGCCATATATCTGATGCAGCTAAGTTCTGTGGCTTGTGTCATCTAGAGAATACTATTGTCTTTAGTGTAAAGTGGACAAATGACTTCTGATGGAAGAAGGAAGAAGCTGAAGAGTGATAACCAGCTGTGTGCATTTGTGTTTGTCATTTGGTAGTAAAAGCCAGGTTGGACTAGCTGATGAGTAGGAGGCCCTCGGTTGGAGTAGATCTATCACATGGGCAGAGGGTTTGTATTGTAACTTGAATGACCTGTGCCTGTGGAGTGCCTATGCCTGTTAGCAAGCATCAAGCTGAGCTAGCTAGTGAGCGCAGACCCATGGAGGTCAGTGTGCAGGCAGGGGTATGGAACAGGAAGAGTGCTCCTGCTGATGTTGGCAGGACCTTAGAGTGTGCTTGTGGATTTAGAGATTGGGGGTGTGTGTACTTTCACTAGTTGAACTTCAGTGCTGACCAGATGGAAAGGAGGAAGGGAATTTGGTTGTCTATCTGTGCAGTGTTTATGTGAATCCTGGTAGTGTTATAGTGCTCAGTCTGCAGTTGATTGTATCCTGAGCATCATTGCTGGCTAAACTTGCAAATGGGGAAGCAGCAGCTGTACACATTGGCCTGGGATTAAAAAGCAGACCCCTGAGTCAAGGATGCTGGGCTGGGCTGCACCTGCTGGAAAGGAGCAATCACAGAGGCAGTTGCATTAAACACCCCATGAAGGACACCTAAGCAACCACTCCGCTGCAGTTAACAACTGAAAAACATAGTAAAATCAAGTTACATCTGCAAATGGCAGTTTAACTTTTCCAGTATTATGCTAAGAAAAAACATTCTGAGGTCTTCTTTACAGAACTCACTCTGTAAGAACTTAAGACAGGTTTATTCCTGGGATTTCTATAGAGTCATGTAAAGACAATTCAAATATAGGTAAGTGAATCAAGAGAATCCTTAGCTCAGAACTCAAGGGAGGCTGCTGCAGTTAAGAACTATTTAGTTTATGTATGCTACAATAAACCCCATCATTGCTAATGACACGATCTCAGATACACTAATACTAAATGCAGATGGGAAAAGTAAATTTCAGAACTACATGTAAAATAAGAGTAAAAATTTGATGAAGCCAGACTAATGAAGTGTCCAGTTATATAATCAAAACTGTCAGGTTGAAAGAATCTCAGCTTCTGACTGCTTTAAAACAAAACAGAGGGGGAAAGGGAGTGCAATTCTTGGGGTATGGAAATTAAAGGAAGTTGAATTAATGGTTTGTTTTTATTTATATATATTTATAAATTAATTTTCATTATATATATTTTTCAGCCATAAAAAATGAAGATGTAAACCCTCAGGTATGTAGGCAAATGATTCTCAGTTCAAGCAATAGTTGCAATTATAAAACTTGCGGTGGTAATGACCTGTGAAACTCAAAGTGCACAGCTTTTGTTATACATACAGAATGTATAAGGGTCAAGACAAGTCAATGAGAAAGAAATGAGACCTCTTTCCAGCAGATAAACTTTTTCATGTGAAAAATGACCTTGAAAAATGGTCCTTGGCGGCTGGATGCATATTGTAGTGTCCAAACATTTTGTCTTGAAAATAAAAGAGTATATTCTTGTGCAAGTTGTGAGGTTTAAGTATGATTTTTCTAATATTTTAAAGGAGAGCAGGTTAAAATCTGCAGAGTAGAAATACTTTAGGTGGTGCAAAGAACAGTGTAGAAAGGATTTCACACAGGCATTGCAAAAGCAACAACCAAGGATACTGCAGGCAGGATACAACACTAGCATCAGAAATACTTCCATCAAGGTTAGTATGTGTTCTGAAGGAATAACATTGAAAGTAATTGTTTAAAATTTAGAAGTTGAAATACTCATTTTAAAAAAAAGAAAAGGAAAAAATCTAATATTGTTTTTAATGTTACATATTTCCATAATGCTCTTCTTGGTGCAGGAAATGAAATGAATAATTATCTTAGTTTTCTCTTTTAACTTTACATAGTCCAGTTTTTCCTGGCAACATGCAGCTTCATTTGCCTAATGTTTTCCATTGTGTTAATGGCATTTTCTTTCTGATAACATTTTCCATTTAAAGTCTGAGTAATGTATTTGAAACAAAACCCTCCATCTTTCAAACCCATAGAAACAGGAGTTCTGAGTCCTGTTCCTCTTTCTCTTTTTGCTTCCAGTTAAAGGCAGTTCTCTTTTCCTGTTTCTCCTACTTCTCAACTCTTCTCCTTCGAGGATGGATTTTTCTTTAACAATCTAACTTTTCTGGCTTTCCTCTTGTCTTGAAGAAAAATCCTTTTGTCTTTGTTGGCTCTGTAGCATGTACCTTCGATGCCTTACCCTGGCTGCTGATCCATTAAAATAAAGCAGCATAGTGGGAGGTCAGTGAGTCTAAGTACGGTTAAGCTCTGAAAGCTGGAGACAGTCTTTGGTTTGCAGCTGTTAAAAGAATGGGGTCTATCCTTGGGTCTGGAGACAAAATGGTGGGATCATTGCTGGGGTATGCAAAATGTCAATTATTTATAAATAAAAATCCCTGCAGCAGTATTCCAATTCTGCATTAAAAAAAAAGGAAGTGTCTAAAAAGTTTCTAACAGCTGCCTAAGGAAAACAAACAAACAAACAAAACCAAAAAAGTCAGGTTTTATAGTATTTTTGTAGCACTAGTTTAATGTTCTTTCGGTGTACACTGAATATAATGTTTTTTAAATATATTACTAATGAAAACTTAAATTATTGTTTCCATATAGGTAATTTCTAACATTCTTCATTTCTGCTGCAACACACTCTATTCCTTGTCTGCATTTACTATTTCTTTCATGATGTAGCTTGGAAGCAATATGACTGGATTAAGTGCAACAGCAATTATGATCAGAGTGACTGTTGCAGTTTGAGTGCCCTTGTACAGATGATACTACTGAACAACAGGAAACAAGGCATAGACAAAAACAGAAGTTTGTATTAGTGTATAGTTGGTGGATACAAGACTAGAGCCTGAGACTAGCATTTGAAATAGAAGAATGGGTTAAGACATACAAATTGTTTTTGAACTGACAGGGGTGTTCCTTTTCAAAATTGACTAGTGCTTACATATCACTATATACAAGTGTTTGGATGCCAAAGGAGGAGTGTATGTTGCTGCCATTCTCATGGGCAACATACAGGTATTTTTTAAATGGCAAAAGGGAAGAAACTGAAGAAAGTAAATATTATGAAAATCTCGAGGGAGCCTTCAGGCATTTACATTAATAAGATTAAATGCTTCATTGTGAGATATTAGAATTATTGTGTTATGCAGGCATTTATCTGAGGTCATTCTTGGTGATAAGTGTTATGACAGCTTTACTATTGGCTTGTGCTTAGTCTTCATGCTCAGAACAGAAAATGTCACTGCCAGTGAAAATACTCTATTCAGTGCATGCTTATTTGTCTGTGTAAATGCTATCTCAAATTAAATAATCATTCTAGTTCTTCTTGTGACCTAGTTAATTTTGAAAATGCAGTTTTCAATACAGTGAACTGATTGCAGAAATGAATCTGTTGTATCCATTGATTTGTTTCCACACTGGTTTGGATGACCATCATTTCTTTTTCTTTGTGTTTTATATTTACTGTATTAGTTATCTTAATTTTGGATGATTCCTCTTTATGCCACAGAACCTTAACAGAATCACCATTGTGTGAAAGTCTCAAAATATCTCATACTGAAAATGTGCATAATCACTGATAACAAGTCTCTTACCTGCCACCCACCTTCTGAGTCCCAGTGCAATATTTCATTGGAAGTTCAAAAGCTGCTGCAGAAGCTGTCAAAGAAGATACATGATCTTGAGAATAAGAACTAGCATTTTTTCCCCTTCTGCTTGTTCCCAGACAGCAGCTCAGTCTAGAGAAAAAAACTTGCTGAACTGCTATTGGATTAGTATTCACATACTATTTTACAAGCTCTCTGGCTTCATTTATGAAACAAGATTTAAAATACTGCTTTAAAAACAGAGGGACAAAATCTCAGTACTGTATCAGCAAAAGGCTGACTGATAGAAGATGTTGTTCATGTAGAACCAAATGCCTTAATCTCTTTAGACTAAATTTCTATTTTGTGAAACACTTATTTTACCTTGCTTTATTTCTGGTTTTGTTTTCTCACATGCAGCACAAATGAGGCTGTGTTCAATGTGACCCATAGGTTTCTTCCTCGGTGACAGTTTTTCTAAGAACAGACCCACTCCTTTTTCTCACAGCTTTGCTTGATTTGGTTCTATATGTACATATGTAAATTACCTGCTTTATAGAAGCAATATATTCAATAAGTCCCTCTCAGAGTGTTATGCATACCTTCTGTCTGATTTCTGCATCTGATACTCTGCATTCTGTTCAACTTATACACAATGTTTATAGAATCGTAGAATAGAATCATAGGATAGTTAAGGTTCGAAAGGACCTTAAGATCCTCTAGTTTCAGACCCCCTGCCATGAGCAGGGACACCTCCCACTAAACCATGCCACCCAAGGCTATGTCCACCCTGGCCTTGAACATCGCCAGCAATGGAGCATTCACAACTTCCCAGGCAAAATATTCCAGTGCCTCACCACCCTTACAGTAAAGAGTTTCTTCCTCAGATCCAATCTAAACTTCCCCTGTTTAAGTTTAAACCCATTACCCCTTCTTCTGTCACAACAGTCACTAAAAAATAGTCCCTCCTCAGCATCCCTATAGCCCCCCTTTAGATACTGGAAGGCTGTTATGAGGTCTCCATGCAGCCTTCTCTTCTCTAGGCTGAACAGCCCCAACTTTCTCATCCTGTTTTCATATGGGAGGTGCTCCAGTTCCCTGATCATCCTCGTGCCCTCCTCTGGACTTATTCTAACAGTTCCATGTTCTTTTTGTGTTGAGGACACCAGAACTCAGACCTGAACGCAATACTCCAAGTGAGGTCTCACAAGAGCAAAGAACAGAGTACAGGGGCAGGATCACCTCCTTCATTCTGCTGGTAACACTCCTTTTGATGCAGCACAGGATACGGTTAGCTTTCTGGGCTGTAAGCGCACACTGCCAGCTCATGTTAAGTTTCTCATTGACCAACACCCCTTGTCCTTCTCTTCAGGGCTGCTGTAAATCTCCTCTCTGTTAAACCTGTGGCTGGGATTGCTCCCACTCAGGTGTAGGACCTTGCACTTGTCATGGTTAGACTTCATCAGACTGTCCATGTCACTATCAAAGATGTTGAAAAAGACCAACACCCATCCCTGAGGGACACCATTCATTACTGGACATTGAGCTATTGAGCACAACTCTTTGTGTGTGGCCATCCAGCATTTTCTTTATTCTCCAAGTCGTCCATCTATCAAATTGATGTCTCTCCTGCTTAGAGACAAAGATATCATATGAGACAGTGTCAAATATTTTGCACAAGTCCAGATAGATGACACCAACTGCTTTATCGCTGTCCATCGGTCCCATAGCCCCATCATAGAAGGCCACCAAATTGGTCAGGCTGTCAGCAAGCACCTTGTTGTTTTTCATGTGCCTTAGCATGCCTTCCAGGAGAATCTCCTCCAAGATTTTGCCAGGCACAGAGATGAGGCTGACTGGTCTGTTAATTCCCCAGCTCATCCATTTTCCCCTTCTTGAAAATGAGGGATATATTTCACTTTTTCCTGTCACATAAATTAATTTGTAATTACATAGTGACATTAATGAACAATGAAAATAAAGAATAAAATCAGGCTCCTTGATTTGATAATGTTTTATTTACTTGTTTTTGAGAGAAGCCTCTGAAATTGTCATCAGTAAGCATGCTTTGATATTGCATAGTGCATTTTTAAAAAATCAGATTATTTTATGGCAATAAGTCATCATATACTAAGCCTATGAAGAATATGTTTGAAGATAAAGCTGTATTTGGTTACCTAAGTATGAGCCTGGGCTATGGCATTTCAATACAGACTCATTTGATGAAGAATTATTGCCATGGGTTCAACAGTAGCAGTCATTTTTCTCCTTGGTAGCTGGTACTGTGCTGTGGCTTTGACTTTCGGTCTGGGAACAGTGCTAATAACACCAATGTTTTCAGTTGCTGCTTAGAATATTTTGGTCTGACCAAGGACTTTCTGAGCCTCAGGCTCTGCCTGGGAGGAGGGGAGGCTTGAAGGAAGCAAAGACAGGACACCTGACCCAAACTGACCTAAGGAGTATTCCATACCACAGCACATCATGCCCAGGATGTGAAAAAGGAGGGCTAGGACCCGGAAGAGGGGTGCTCACAGCTGGTTTGGGCTTAATATTGGGTGGTATTCTCTTCTCTTGTATTTCCTTTCTCATTATTATTATTGGTGGTAGCAGTAGTGACTTGTGTTATACCTTAGTTGCTAAACTGTTCTTATCTCAACCTTTGGGAGTTGCATTCTTTCAATTCTCCTCCCCATTCCCCCGGGAACTGGGCGGAAGAAAGAGGGGGGAGTGAGTGAGTGAACTGAGTGTGTTATAGTGGCTTAAGCCATGACACTTATACAAAATGGTTTTCTACTTGGTAAATTTTCAAGTTGGCTCATATTTTGTATACTTCCAATGAATTAAGTCTAATTCTTTGATGGAAATGAGTTTGGCTTGCTATGCTCTCTGAAACTTGATTTTGAAATGTCCCAGAGCTACTAGATTTATCAAGAAAGAAAAACCCAATCAACCAACAACACAAAGCATCACCAAGGTGTCCTCAGTCAGTTCTGGTTTTAGGATAATTAAATGTTGGTAATAATACATTTCTTCTCAGAAATGAAAATTTCCAATGTCTTATTCTCATTTTACTGGTTCTGTTTGACATAGGCTTGAAAAGTTTTAAACCAGAGCAACTTAAATTTATCTAACCTATACCTCTTCCTCCAAGCACAAATACCTTTCCCTATGTCATCCTGATCAATATTTATCTAGCATTTTATTAAAGACCTTTAAATAGACAGATTGCATGACCTCTCCAGGCAATATATTCTACTGCTTTACTCTCTTTACCAAGAAGTTTTTCTTTATTTTTATCTTTATTCTTTTATGTGGTAATATGACCCCATTACTTGTCCTATCCGTTCCAGTTAAAAAAAAACCAACAGATTACTCCTTCCTTTGCAGAAGTCTATTTATTTAAGCTAAGTTTGTATTGTCCCTTCTTGCTTTAAGGTAAATGATTCATTCAATATTTTCAGTTAGCTAAGTTTTTGTAAAACTGGTTATTCATTTGCTCCTCTTCTTAAATTCTCCAGTTAGTGCACATTTTTATCACAGTTGAGCACCTCCATCTGGATCAGACTCCAGCTGAGTATGAGACTCTTCTAGGTCTTATGGCCCTTTCCCCATGATTTTCATCAGCAAGTGAAATGATTCAGGTATATTTGACTGATCTCACAAGCTAAGCTAATGGAGGAACTCATTCAGCTATGTTATTCTTTTCTACACTGTTCCCATTCTCTTAATTGGAATAGACAATTAATCACAACAGTTCTTTCCATTGATCCAAGAAGCCCAGTTAGATGTTTCTGTTTCCTCAAGGTCAGCTTTTGATGATGATAATTCATGAGCTGACAAGAAGACATTTTTACAATTACTTGTAGGTCCTCTTCAGATACTGGTAGGTTTCTATGAGGTCTCCATGCAGCCTTCTCTTCTCCAGGCTGAATAGTCCCAACTTCTCAGCCTGTCTTCATATGGGAGGTGATCCAGTCCCCTGATCATCCTCATGAACCTCCTCTGGGCTTGCTCCAGCAGCTTATGTTGAGGACACCAGGACTGCACGCAGTATTCCAAGTGAGTCATAGAGCAGAGCAGATCACTTCATTATTGGTCTGTCTAGGCTCTCAAATTCAATTGTGGGAATACAAGTGAGAAACTGTTCCTCTCTCCAAAGTCCTTAATGTCTCTGTGGACAAGGCAGAAAAAATTGAAAAGGGATACAGCCTCAAATATTTTTCAGCCTGATTCAATATTAGTAGGAGTTTTCTGAGTACTAATGGAAATGCTGCCTTATTTTCAGCTACTTCCTACTGCCAGGTAGCACGTAGCAAATAACTGAAGTGAGCAAATGTCCCTATAAGATTGAATTTCTCAATCATTTGATGCAGTAGAAAGATTCAGCTGTGAATTTTGATATCCTGGGAAAGGGTAGTACTGTTGAGGAATCCTAAAGGATTCTATAAGGACTCTGACTGGAAAGGACACCATCTGGAAAAAGGGTAGAACTGATGCTAAGAGATAAAGCAGCACTTGCATTTCCTGGATTATCGTGTTCAATTGTGTAGGGATTTGAGGAGAGTATGTATAAATCTGAGAAAGCACAGATGGAGAGGATGATTTCTGTAGGTACTTTGAGCCTTTGTTATTTTAAACGATATGCATCAACTGAGAACATGAGTGACACTGATTTTGTGCATATGGAGATGCATCAATGTATCTGACTGAAGTATCTGTATAGGAACACCTTGGTGTTTTTCATGAATTTGGAGGTATCTACCAGTTCAGAGATGTTCTTACTGTCACTAACTACACCTCACCAATCTCAGTAGCTGAGCAGAGATGGAGGTTTCAACCTGTATTCAAGAAAAATTATGATTTTCAGGGCAATAAGCAAGCCATATAGCCTGTATTTTCCTTTTCTGCATAGATAAAGACAAGAATCTAAAGTCAAGGTAATGCTGATGGATTCAAATACTGAATTGCAGGGAGTTAGATGGCAGTATTAACTTCCAGTACACTTCTGATGGTTTTTTTTTTTTTTTTTTTCAGGTTTTCATAACAGTCTTGTGACTATATCATAGAATCATAGAATCATAGAATAGTTAGGATTGGAAAGGACCTTAAGATCATCTAGTTCCAGCCCTCCTGCCAGGGCAGGGTCACCTACTACTAAACCATGTCACTCAAGGCAATGTCCAACCCAGCCTTGAACACCACCAGCAATGGAACATTCACAACTTCACTGGGCAACCCATTCCAGTGCCTCACCACCCTTACAGGAAAGAATTTCTTCCTCAGATCCAATCTAAACTTCCCCTGTTTAAGTTTGAACCCATTACCCCTTGTCCTCTCACTACAGTCTCTCATGAAGAGATCCTCCCCAGCACCCCTATAGTCCCCCTTTAGATACTGGAAGGCTGTTATGAGGTCTCCACACAACCTTCTCTTCTCCATTCTGAACAGCCCCAACTTTCTCAGTCTATCTTCATAGGGGAGGTGCTCCAGTCCCCTGATCATCTTCGTGGCCCTCCTCTGCACTTGTTCCAAGAGTTCCATGTCTTTTTATGTTGAGGACACCAGAACTGCACACAATACTCCAAGTGAAGTCTCACAAGAGCAGAGTAGAGGGACAGGATCACCTCCCTCATTCTGCTGGTCACACTCCTTTTGATGCAGCCCAGGATACGGTTGGCTTTCTGTGCTGCAAGAGCACACTGCTGGCTCATGTTCATTTTCTCATCAACCAACACCCCCAAGTCCTTCCCCGCAGGGCTCCTCTGAATCTCTTCTCTGCTCAACCTGCAGCTGTGCCTGGCATTACTCTGACCCAGGCGTGGTTAAACTTCATGCGGTTAGCATCAGCCCACCACACAAGAGTGTCAAGGTCCCTCTGGATGACATCCCTTCCCTCCAATGTATCTACCGAGCCACAGAGCTCCACGTCATCAGCAAACTTGCTGAGGGTACACTAATCCCACTGGCCATGTCACTGACAAAGTTGTTGAACAAGACCGGTCCCAACACCAATCCCTGAGGGACACCACGCGTTACTGGTCTCCAGTTGAACATTGAGCCATTGAGCACAACTCTTTGTGTGCGGCCATCCAGCCAGTTCTTTATCCACCAAGTGGTCCACCTATCA
>JASSUY010015625.1:0-10563 GCA_032466535.1 Forpus xanthops | reverse complement strand
GTGAATGCTCCATCGCTGGCGGTGTTCAAGGCTGGGTTGGACATAGCCTTGGGTGGCATGGTGTAGTGGGAGGTGTCCCTGCCCATAGCAAGGGTGTTGGAGCTAGATGATCTTGAGGTCCTTTCCAACCCTAACTATTCTATGATTCTATTCTATGATTCTATGAAACGTGGACATGCCAGCAGGTAACTGGAACCTAACTTGAGTAGTCTGTGGATGAGCTGTCTACATCTGGGTTAGGTCTTCCATTCTTTTGGAGAAAGATAAATAAAGGGCACTGTCCCCACTCTGTCCTAAGGGTGGGAAATTGGATCTTTCAGGACTATATAGGGCAGCTAACTGAAAACCTACAAACTGACCTTTGATTCTTTATCTTGTGGTCACCTTTAAAAGTGACCACAACTGGCGATATATTTAGACCATTAACTGGTAATAGAGCAAAGTAGAAATTTTTACACTATCCATGAAGGAAGAGGATTTTTCTTTGGAGGGAGCTTCACAGAATGCAACTATCCCTGTCATGGCTTAGACAATCGCCTTGACACCTGCACAAACAGGCCTTTGAACTTCTGCCAGGAACTTTTTGAAAGCCTTATGTAGAAAAATACCAGATCTTCTAAAGGATGTTAGAGCTTCTTTAGCAGCTATCCCAGCCTCTGGAGCTTTCCCAGACTTCCTAAACCCCTTTCGGTTGTAGTTCAAAAAGTTCTTTAGCTTGTTGCTGTAAGCTTTCAGCTTGCTATTCCTAGGGTAGGTGCCCAGGCCTGCTTAAACAAAATGCTCTTAAATTCAGCAGATGCTGCCTCACCCCCATCTCTCCTGCTGTTTACTATTCCACCCACTATATGTCAGAGCTGCTGCAGGTGTCTGAGGCTGGAACCCTCATCTGCTTCCTTTGCCATCCCTGAGCTGGGAGCAATGGGGAATCCAACCTGTGAGTCAAACATGACATTTGCTAGTTGTATGCAACATAACCTGCAGCAGTGTTTGGCCCTCCAGGCTGGAATCTGTCTGCCTTAATTATGGGCGACTGTAAAAAACTGAGAAAGATGCAAGAAATGAGATTCCACAAAGCCCTTCTAGTGGTTCTGCCTGGCCTTAAGCACTTGGAAACCTCTTGAATACATTGGCTAATGCTCCAACACTCACCATCCTACGTGACCTCTGTGAATATCCTACATGTGGCTACAGTAATTCTGACATTAAGTAATGTCTCTGGTCTTTCAAGAACTGTACAAATTTCAAGTGAACTTTCATACCTCCTCTGCTAGCAAAGATCACCTACACATTCTCACAACGATTCTAGCTTTAAGCTATGGTGGAAATGTGCTGGTATATAAATCCTGCCATTCTGACTCTTTGAACATGAATGCTATCAGTTTTCAAAGTTAGCCAGATAGGACAAATATGTTCCTTTGCAGGATCCTTTCTTTTGATCACTGGGGGTATATCAACACCTGGTAATTCTCTGAGGCCGGCTATGGTGGGAGCCTGTCTTTCTCCAAAGACTATGGAAAAAAGCTGGGGAGATGTTTTTTCTAGGCCAAAATTAATGTAAATAATGTGGATACTCTTGTCCTCCTATCCCTGTATTTCACACACAAGAAAACAGCAATAGTGTGCCTTACTCAATAGACCCCAGCACTGAACTCAAGAATTCTTGGCTCAGAGCCCTGTGTTCAAACCCTTTCTCCTCCAGCACTCAAATAAGGGCCTAGTATGTTCTCAGTAATAATATCCAGTGATTTGTGCAAGTGTAATAGAACAATGCCATATGCTCAGGTTCCTAGGCCAAATTCTCATTTTGGCATGACTCCATTGACTGTAATAAAACAAGGCCAATGAGAACATTTGACCCGGCATGTTTCCACTCTGTAGGGACTATAGAGGTGGTCTTGTGATTTTAACATGGAGCTGCTTTGCTGGGATGGTTTGGTCTTTATTTCAAGCATGGAAAGTTTCAGGGAGAAGTAGCTGCTTGCACTGTATGGGAAGCTTCATGGGGTCTGCTCAGAGGAAATGTAGCCATCATTTACATCAATGCCTACTTAGCTATGATGTTCCACTTACTTACACTTACAGGCCTAGGAATGTGTAATATTGCTTTAGTTCTGTATTTACTGAAAGGATTTTTGGTGTTACTGGTCATCTGATCTGTAAAAAGGTGTGATCTGGATTATCTTAACTAAAAAACCTAACCAAGAATTTCAGACAAATCAGCTATCTTACAAAGGGAACTGTAAACTCCCCCCAAAAAAAAATTCCAAAACAACAATAAATCTAGACTGCATCTTCCTGTTGAGTAGGACCTATTCAAACTCTTTAAATATAACTTCTTAACTGATTTATCATAAACCACTGAAAATGAATGTAGGGACAAAAATGTAGGTTGATATCTGTCTACTTAAAACGGAGTTGGAAGAAATTTGGAGCTTTGATTCCCAAGGAAATGGTGATGTTTCAGCAGTAGCAAATATCAGAAGATAATTTCAATGGGAAATCCTTGAAAAGCTCAATCTAAGACAGTCGCATGCTTTTCATCACTAGAATACTTGAGCAAACTGCTGACTTCAGGTTACGAGAAGCACGTAAGAGTACTTATCCTCATTTTATATAGGACAGGCAAGATAAATGGACACAAAAACGTCTGTGATGAGGCTGAAAATGGACCCTGCATCCGCAGCATGCTGGCTGGATGCCACAGTGTTCTCCTGGAAGGTACTGTAGAGCTAAATTCCCTCATCATTTATATATTGCTGCTTATTGAACTCTGATTTGTTTTGTTTGTTGTTTTCATTTTGTCTTGAGGAATTCAAAGGCAGGAAATTAGTGTCTTTAGAAGTGTCTTCTATAAATTTAGAGAAGTAGTTTTTAGGATGGTCTTACAAGACTTTGTAATAAAAAAGAAAAATTAAATGGAAAATACATATTTTCCCAGTAAAAACTGCATTCTTATAGTGATACTTCACTCTTCCCTCTCTGCACTAAACCTTGAAATTTATCTTGAAATACATCAGCATACTAAATGAAATATATTCATGAAAGACAAGTAATAAAAAGTTTCATAATGTCCCAAGAAGTCCTGAGGGAGCTTTAGTTTTGTTACTGAATTTAGGGGAAGAAAATACTTTAAGAGTTGGTGAAAATATTGATCTTCAAGAGACAGAGAAAGATAGGCTAAAAATGGGGAAGAAATGCCATGTTGTATATATTACCTGTGAGGGAATAAGACGAAAGAACAAAACATTACATGGAATGTATGTTATCCTCCAGGTTTTGCTCCAAACTTACACTAATAAAGCAGAGCTCTTTAAATGTGTTCATGACTTAGGGAAGAAGGGGAAGTGATTTGTAGAGGTGTACATGTCTAATCAAGCTTTCTGAACCAGGGGCAGCACTGGGATGTTATTTATGACAAAAGGTTTTAAAGGTCACTTGAAACAAGAGAGTATCTTTGATGGGTGACATTCTAGCCCAGTGGAAAACATGGCATAAACTAGCAGTTATGAAGACTTTTTGCTTCAGTTTCAAACACTTTAACTCAATGGAAAAATGGAAATATTTTCCAACTATTTTCCAAATATTACAACAGATATTACTGTATTTTCTCTAAATCCAGAAAAAAAAGAAGAAAAGCAGTGGAAAACAGAAACTAGGTATGGATCTGTGACAATTAACTGTGGTTGTTTATCTTAATACTGAACTTTCACATAACTAGACTGAGGAGGGAGAGGCTTCATCCTAGGTAAAACTCGTATTCCTTTAAAGTCAATGACAGCAATTCCAGTGACTTAAATGGATGTCACCACACTGTCTTTCATGAATATTTTATTTGTGTGACTCCTTTAATCAGGGTACTGCTAATCTAAAATATTTTAAGTCAGCAAAGAAAGAGGAACTGGAACCATCCCAGCTGACTTAAAATATTTGCTGTGTAGAGGTCCTCATCTGAGCTCGTCACATTCAGATTCTTTATATAGACTGGATTAAAAATAGTAATTTTTAGAGCTTGATATATATAATTATTTTTAGATTTCTCACTTAGGATGATGAAAGGAGTTGCAGCCTGAAGTGACTACTTCTATTCATTTTGTTACTAGGGAGTCTAGACACTCTAGATCAGCTGTAGATATCAATTGCATAGACCTTTCGGTTTTGGTCACATGAAGCCTACTTCTGATCTTAGCCCTTTTAATTTATGTTTCAGGGTGTTTTGACACTTTTATCTTTCTGCCTTGATATCAAAATAAATATGTACTATCCAGGATACTTTTACGTATGAGCTTACTCCATTTTAGTCAGCAAAACTTGACCAACATTAGAGTAAAATTAATCATAATGTAAGGAGCTAGTTTCTTCCTAATCTCTTTAAGAAATGGCATGAGAAATTTTTCACCTATTTTTGAACAGGCTTGAAGGCACATAAAATCAAAGTGTTTTGTTTTTCCAGGGTCCTTTTCTGAAGGATAACTATTGCTCTGTAGTCCAGAAGAAAACCCAAAACATTAAAATGCCCTGTTTTACCTACTCCTAAGTTCTGCCTATCATTGTCTTCAGTTTGAAAGGAAAATATTCCATTAGGTTTACACTCACTCCAAGTCCTTCTTATAGGCATATAAAGGAGGTATGTAGTATGAATGATAACTGAGCCTGGCATTTGTAGTATAGGTGGAAAGAGGCTATAATAATTCTATTTGGAATCTTGCCATGGAAGAAGGTCAATCAGAAGCTTCTTTCTATTACTTTGCTCAGAGAAGATTAAAAATATAGGTGAAAGGTTAATTATAAGATGTGAAACTTTAGGCAATTTCTGATTATATATTGTTGACAGGAAATGCATATTTTGGCAGGCATTAGGTAAGTGTTAATACTGAGTCTTAGCTTACAACTTAGTCTTAGCAAGCAGTAATACTCCTCAAATCATAAAATCATAGAATAGTTAGTGTTGGTGTTGTGGTTTTAGCCCAGCCTGTCACTAATAAACCATGCAGCCATTCGCTCACTCCCCCCTCTTCCTCCCCCTGCTCCTGGAGGAATGGGGAGGAGAATCAAAAGAATGTAACTTCCATGGGTTGAAATAAGAACAGTCCAGTAAATAAAGTATAACACAAACCACTGCTGTACCACCAATGATAATAATGATAAGGGAAATAACAAGGGAAGAGGATACAACCACTCACCACCTGACGACCGATACCCAGCCCAACCTGAGCACTGATTTAACCCTTCCAGCTAACTGCTCCCAGTTTATATACTGGGCATGATGTGCTGTGGTATGGAATACCTCTTTGGACAGTTTGGGTCAGGTGTCCTGTCTCTGCTTTCTCCTAGCTTCCCCTCCACCTTGGCAGAGCATGAGGCTCAGAAAGTCCTTGGTCATAGTAAACATTACTGAGCAGCAACTGAAAACACTGGTGTTATCAGCACTGATCCCAGGCCGAAAGTCAAAAACTAGCAGTTATGAAGACTTTTTGCTTCAGTTTCAAACACTTAAACTCAATGGAAAAATGGAAATATTTTCCAACTATTTTTCAAATATTGCTGTATTTTCCCTAAAGCCAGCACCAGCTACCAAGGAGAAAATTGACTGCTATTGCTGAACCCAGGACAGTTGGAAAGGACCTTAAGTTCATCTAGTCCCAATATTGACAAGAGGCTTTAAACCAAGATCTGGAGTTCTGCAGATCTTGCATTTGTTGGGCTTTGTATCTGGGATTTTAGTTTTCTGTCTCTGGACACAGAGGTTGTTCCTCTGTGAAACTGAGAGCTGCATTTAGATATAGGTATTGGGATATGATGGGAATTTATATTCAGGTTCCACCTTGAAACTGATTTTTGTAAGTCAGGAATATAAATCTTGAAGTGATATTTTGATTGACTAGATCAATGCTTGATAGAGGTAAAAAAAGGAAACTAGGTTTTGATACCTACTAAGAAACAAATTGTGAACAAACTAGAAAACATCATTATATCTCTGAATAAATCCATAGTGCTCCCTCACTTTGAATACCGTATGCAGTGCTGGTTTTCCTTGTTTCAAAGAAGACCTGATAGAATTGAGAAAAGTACATAGAAGATCAGGGAATGGTTTCTGTGTAAGGAATGGTTAACAAGCTAAAATTGTTCAACCTTCAAAATAGATAACTTGACAGAGGTTCCTTTTCCATTCATAGAGAATGCAAGTAGTGAATGTTTTTTCTCTTTTTTTTTTTTTTTTTTTTGTAACAAAAGCAATAGAGTTCACCAAGTAAAACATGTTCCAATGCTAAGGCAAACAAAAAGGGAAGGTTACTCTTAAAACATGCAGCTAAACTATGAGTGCCTCTTCCACAGGACCTTGCAGATGGTAGCTGCGCAAAGTAAAATCATAGAATCATAGAATAGCTAGGGTTGGAAAGGACCTTAAGATCATCTAGTTCCAACCCCCCTGCCAGGGACAGGGACGCCTCTCACCTGAACATGCCACCCAAGGCTTTGTCCAACCTGGCCTTGAACACCGCCAGCGATGGAGCATTTGCAACTTCCCTGGGCAACACATTCCAGTGCCTCACCACCCTCACAGTAAAGAATTTCTTCCTCACATCCAATCTAAACTTCCCCTGTTTAAGTTTGAACCCGTTACCCCTTGTCCTATCACTACAGTCTCTCATGAAGAGTCCCTCCTCAGCATCCCTATAGGCCCCCTTCAGATATTGGAAGGCTGCTATGAGGTCTCCATTCAGCCTTCTCCAGGCTGAACAAAGACAAATCTTCTGAGGTTACTCAATGCAAAGACCTCATTGCTAGCCAGCAACACCCTCAAACCATGGTTCATGGGAAGCACGGAAGCCAGTCATCTAAGAATATGGGACTCTACTTTTCATGTTCCTATGGTCTTATCTTGAGCGTGGCAGTTACTGTTGAACTTTCCTGAAGACAAGATTAACACCAGCTAGGTCTTTGGTTTCTCATGCTATGGCCATTCTTATGTTCTTGGCTGTCTTCAACAAGACTTCTTTCTTGTGTACACATGCTGAAATTAAACCAACTCTTAAAACCCTAAACAATATATTATTATTTTCTCTTCATCTATTCCAGATAGCCTGCTTGTACATTGTGTCTACCTGAGCTGCTAATGAATACAGTAAATCCTTTGGTGATTATCAATGCTTTAAACACCATGAAGTCTAATCTGATTGAGGTCTATGGAGGACAAACGCTCTTTGCCTGTGCGTCTACACCTATTAGACGTAAAGGAGCACCAAGGACAGAAGATGTGTGGCTGATGTGTGAACACAGATACTTGCTGGTCTTTTGGTAGTCTACCTGCAATGTTTTTCTGTTGTTTTAGCAAGAAAACGGTTTTAAAAGTTCCAGCCTTTTCTTCCCCTGCTTGAAAAGTCTTTTGTTCCCCTTAAACTTCCCTTATAAGGACTTTTATGTCACCACTGTGTTGACGGAATGGCTTTGATGGCAAAGTTTCAAAATCCAGTCGCCTTTGTCAATCAGTCATTGAGTTAATAACAAAACAACGACTGTTAAAGGTATACCTAGGCAAAGCAGAACTGGAATTACAGGAGAATAACTTCTTGAAGTGCCCAAGGGAAAGCTGAATAAACAAGGGCTTCCAGGTTGTTCAAAAATGTGTCAAAATGACGTCTGCAAAATGTAATAATGGCTTAACAGAAACTCAGTCCATACATTGTCCAGTAAAATATGAATGTAAATGTTTGGAAAATTGTTGTACTCATACCTAACAGGCTGGTTTGGGATCCAGTATTTGACTTGGATTTCATGGAGTATATGATGGAGCCTTGTTTAATGTGAAGGACTGATTCCCCTCATTATTCCAGTTTACCTTTTTATTTTCTCAATGTGTTCATATCATGATGGCATTTGGTATTTCTCAACTTTCATTTTGTGTTCAGTGTGAGACCTGGGTTAATCCCTCAGCTGATGTAACCCCTGCACACTTCATTAGCACTAGGCAGATTTACATCAGATGAGGATGTGATTTTGGGCTATTTTTAGCCACAATTATTTTTCTTCTTTTTTTTTTTTTTTTTGTTTTCTGTTTCATATCTGTCTAGCTAAAGACGATATTCTGTTAGGCATATCATGGGATATGGGATACATGGAAACTTCAGACTGAAGACAGAGTGATGTCTCTCCTTACCAATCAAAACATTTGCTTTTTGCTTAATGAGAAGTTCAAATTTAAAAGAATAAAATAAAACTGAGTTGAAAGTTGTATACAAGAATTTTCTTTGACTGTGGCTTTAAAACCTATCAGAGACATATTTGATGTTTTTGCAGCTGTATGGCTCTTATACAACCTAAAGACCATTTATTGGAATTTTTGAGTGAACTTTGTTTTTATAGGTGTGTAAATGTGTTATCGAAGATATTTTGGCATTTTAACCAAAGACTTAAATTTTGTCAACTTTAGTTGAAAAAGTAGGTCCCTCTTTTTTTACCCTTCAGAAAACCCCTTTGGTTGACAGGTGCTGTTGGTTCCACAGTGAGCCTTTCAATGCATTTATTTTACCAAGATGTGGTTTGGATTAAGAAATAAAAACACAGTGAGTTAAATCCAGTCCTCGGTTGCACCACTGTAAACCTGGAGTAAAGTCATGAAAATTAGGAGAATGTTTCAGCATTTGCATTTATCTGTGTGAAAGCAGGAGGTTTCCTTTAGGCAGAAACAAATTCTGTGATGGCACTTTGCATTAAATCTGAGCTTTCCTGGTTTTCATAGGGCTGTTGTGCTTTTCATTTTAGGAATGAACTTTAAGTTCTAGTTCATCTTTTTAGTTTGACACAATTGAAGAATTTTGCTCACAGTCTGAAACCAGGAGCTTCACAGGTATGAACTGATGCCTCTCAGGTTTTGATATGGTGATGTTACTCTCATGGCAACATGCTCCTCACTCATCTGCTGGTAATCCTAGATCCTTTGGGTATTTCAATAGCATAAGCTTTTTTTCTGGGACCAAGGGAAGACTGAGGTGAGTGTGAGATGACCTTTTGCTTCATCTCATTGAATGCCACTCAGTTGTATGATGGATCCAGAGGGTGATGGAAGGAATGAACGAAGTGCCTGGTGGAAGCAAAAGCACTAGTTTGTTGGGTCAAGAGATGAGGGGTGTAATTGTTATCACTAAATTAAAAAATACAACTGCTTCAATTTGTTTTCTTTTTTTCTTCCCTTGATTGATATACTCCTAGTGTAGCCTGCTTTCCTGACTGCCAGTGTGCTGTTTTTTGATGAGAATCCAAGCCACTTCAGTGAGAAGTAGATATTTTACAAGTATACATATATACACCACTTGTATAATAAATATATATACACCACTCAGCAAAGCGTTAACAAAAATTACTCTTCCATTCTAATTAAAGAGATTTAATGCCTAGTTTCTTGCCACCTCAGTCAGTGCGAGCTTTGCCATTGACATCATTAGGAGCAAGATTGACTTGATCGTTCCCAGAAGTCCTACAGAATAGTTTTCCAGTCCTGATTTATCCTTACTTTTGGCTGGGCTGAATCCATAAGATTGGTCTAGTTTGATGAAATGGAAGGATAGGTAAACCTGGGTTAGTTTTTAAGTATGACACTGGCAGTGGTTTACAGACTTTGCTTCCTGGAAAGCCCTCTGGTGAAGCAGGGTGAAGCAGAGGAGTTCCAAGTTGCTTAGACTATCTGAACTACTTTATTAAAATCAAGATCAGACATATACTTATTGCTCCATGTCACAACTATAGTTGCAATAAGTAAGATGAGATAACCCCTCTCAGCATTTAGAAACTCAGCCCCATCAGTTTTCCTTAACTTTCTCTGAACTTTTAACCTCGTTATTCTCCTTTTGACACATTCCAGTTTGCCAGCCCTATTTTTAAGGACTGATGCTCAGCCTGAACACATAAGCCTAAGTTTATCATCCCAAGTATGGTTTCATTGTTTGTTTCTTTAAGTTACACACAGTGCACATGTTGATGCCCAGAAAAACGTTTATTCTTTTCTACTACAATATCAGGTTACTGGCATCTCAGTCTGTGAGCTGACCTCTCCTCTTAACTTTGCATAGCTGGGCAAACTGAATTCCAGCCTAAGAGCTCACTGTGCAAGTTCTGGCTCCCATAAACAGGCATACCAAACACAGTCAGTGGCAGTGCTTTAGCTAGCCACACTAAGCCGTGATTGATCAATTTGGTTGCTCAAGATAAAGCCTGAAATGCAGTGAGGTGCACTGATTCAGTATTGAACACTTTGTGCCATTCTTTTGACATCGCTGCCTTCAGGATGGCCAGAGCTGGCCTTGGTTCTTCATTTACTTCCTCTCCTTCAAGCAGTGACACCCCTTCTTCGCCACCTTTAATCTTCCTCTTCCTCTGCTGTACCAGAGCAGACAGCTGAGCTGAATGCTGAAGAATCAAAGCTTGGTGGAACCCCAAACACATATTTGTGGATCATAAATTCAGACTCTGAATGGATACACATGTCGAAGCAGACGGGTACCAGGTGGGTGTTGGAAATGTGGGACGTGAATTCATTCAAAAGATGCTGGGGCTGTAATTTACGACCTC
>JASSUY010015623.1:0-55050 GCA_032466535.1 Forpus xanthops | reverse complement strand
TTATTCAACTCATGATGAGAGCAGGGAATGAATGGAAGTAGAACAGTTGTATTGAAAGGGACCTGCAAAGACCATGTAGTCCAAATACCTGACCAAAAGTGAAAGCAAGGCATTAAAAGCATTGTCCAAATGCCTGTTAGACACTGACAGCATGGGGCACCAACCACCTGTTCCAGGTTTTAACCACCCTCTTGGTAAAAAAATGCTTCCTGATGTCCAAACCTCCCCTGGTGGACACAACTTTGAGCCATCCCCAGATGTTCTGGGCCTTGGGTACCAGGCAGAAAAGCTTAGCATGTCCCTCTCCATTTTCTCTCCTCAAACTGAAGCTTTTACATAGAAGGCAGTCTTTACCTTTATCTATTGAATTGCTCCAAATTTTATTTTTTGCATGCATTTGTACATATGTGGTTAAGTTCTTGTACCTTATAAGTTCAGTAAATCAGTTCTCAGGTAAAATATCTATATAATTAGTTATTTTCAAATGTGACATGTGCAATTGAATTAAACATTTACTGTTGCTGGTGCACTTTCCATCAGTATGTAGTGATGGATGGCACATTTCTATTCATGCCATATGTTTCTACATGTGTCATGGTAAAAAGCACTCCAGTGACCCACTATTTACAGAAAGAAGCAAGAAAAATCACAGGAGATGACAGTTATGGCTGTTTAATGCCTACGCACAAAGTCACTGCAGTAATTATTACATGTGCCACTTCTAAGAAAAAGAGAGGAAGGGGGAAGAGTGGGCAGAGAAGCCACCCTGCACATTTGACCTTAATGAGACAGGCTATGAATATGCATAATGATTTCTCAAAGTGTTTGAAGATGTGCAGCTTTAGGGAAAAGAACTGTACTAGAAAGGGGACAGAGTAAGTACCACTCAAATGGAGCTATTATGCTTGCAGCTACTTGGAACCTGAAATGAGATAAAAGCCACATCACAGAGGCATAATGACTTCAAGACCAATAAAAAGAATCAACTGACATCTTCTGGTAAAACAGATTACGAGTCTTTTCAGCTCTGCTTTGCATCAATGGACTACATGATGAAGCAGAAGGAACAGCAGAAAAGACTAAGATTTCCCTACCCTCAGCAGAAAGTCTCAAAGAACTAAAGAAGTGATGACCTGCCTCTCCAACTGATGTTCCATACAGCCATTAGGATAAATACCCAAGTGTTTATGGTCCCTATGCATTGTTCCTCTACTTACCCTCTGCCCTGAAAACTCTTGCAGGGCAAACACACAAGACGATATCAGGGTAAACTTACTGATGTGACACCTTTTTCCCTACCTCCCTGGGCCAAGGGGTTAAAAATAAATGTTGAAAATAGGGAGTAATAAGCTTGCTTGTGTCTTTCTCAATAGGACTGAAACAAAAATTGCAAGCGGAAACTGAATTAAGATTTATAACTATAAAATTACACACAGAGCAAGGGGTGAAGCTGTAATATAACCAAAGTTTACATCTTCCAACATATACTTTAAAAGAGCAGTTCATTCCACTACAGCTACTGTACTAATGACAGTTCAAGAGAAAACGGGAAGCCTCAAACTGCATCCTTAGATAGGAACCCTCCATCTTTTGAAAAACATGCTGCAATGCAGACTCTAACCCTGCAGTGTGGACTTTCCTCTGAAACAGGGTGAACTCTTGGCCTTAACATGACAGAGCTTTGTAAGAGTTCCCTGTTTGCCCAAGATCACAAGTAGGGCTAAATTGAAAATCAGTCTATTGATTAAATATTATGTCATATCACAGCTTTGTGGAATATTTCTCTATGACTTCATTTGAAAAGTTCCACCTTTACAACTCTAAAGAATTTCAATACTCATTTTAGTAAAAGAAAAAAAAGTTTCTTAAAACTCACATAGTTCCTATTGGTAAATATTTGGAAAAACTGCTGAACACCTATTGCAATGCCCTAGGTTTTGAGAAGCTGTGTAACTGCAGCAAGTATAGATAACTACACACGGCATCTAAACATTATAATTCCACTATAAGCACATAAAATCCAAGTGCTTGGTTCTTTGCTATCAAAACACAGCACTATGGGTACGAGGTTCATTTAGAGAAGACAAGGACAAGAGAATAGGAGAGCTCTGGGATTTCTTTGACAATACAGAGTAGTTTAAGGAGGCCATGAACTGCTGTGGGGAGCACACGCACATATGTTTTTCTATGACTGCACTACTGAAATGCCAGGACATCTTAGAAATCAGAACAATTTTTACTATCACAGCAACACCTGTGAAGGGCAGAATTCATCATTACTTCCTCCTGTTTACTAAATTGAGACACACTAAGGATGGATATAGATTATGCACAGAAATATGTCCAGACATACTATTCCTACTGCACCAATTTTCTCTCTTAAAAAAAGAAAAAAAAAAACACTTTTTTTGCCATATTTGGGGATTTAGTACTTGACTATAGAACCCATAGGTGAGATGCTGACATACTGATGAAACAACAAGATTTGTGATAAAACATTTTCAAGGGCTAAAGATGCAATTTTGAAGCACACAGTTTCAGCAGCTTTTCAGAATATTGCTCTTACCCCTAAAAGTTTATAAACAAGTGATTGTGCAGCTGCTGTCCAACAGTTTGCACCAATAAAGCTGTACTACAGTAACTGCGAAAGTAGTACATAACTATTAAGCCACCTTGTTTTAGGAAGCTAGATACTAGCTTTGCTACCCTAACCTGCAGGATTTTTGTTCCAGCAATCCAACTGGCAGGTTACATTTTCACACTACCTTTTTAGTCACTAGAAGGTTCTTACTTGCTAATTCTACCTGAGTGAAACGAGGGATATTTAAAATATCTGCTAGCATCTTGAGCATCAATTTAATATAAAGACGTTTGTTTAACATAGTGTTAATACTAACACTCAGATTTGACTTTCAGGCTTGAGGGGGGAAATATAGATAAGGATGTTCCTATTTATTTGAAATATCACTATTCTGCCATACGAAGAAGTGGGCTTTTTTCAGTTAGTATACTCCACATACTACTGCCCAGTATAGTTAGATCTAAGGATTACTTAGCTTCATGTTCAGAAGAAACAATTGTAACTCCGCTAGTTCATTTTCAAATATAGTACTACTAATACTAGAAATCTGCACAATTTTTATAATAAAATTAAGAATTCTGCTCTTATTCCAATATGCTATAGTCTCTTTTGTTATATGACAAAAAATGCATCATTACTGCAGAGTTCTATAGGAATGTGTTACAGATTAAGCAAACTAAAGACCTCAAGTAACCTAATACTACCTTTTCTCTAGTACGTATCTTACTGATAATACTCTGTATCAGTTCAGAAAAAGATTTAGGGTGTTGTGAATGTTCTTCTCAGAAAGTAGCTCTTTACTGTCCAGTCTTCAGTGCCTAAGCAAACCCCTAATCAAAAGAAAATGAAAGCTTTAATAGCTGCAATGTTGTAGGTACTACACAGTATGTATGTAGGTGAGGTGCTTTAAGCCATCTGAGAACAATTGTCAGAGCAGTCTTTCCTTCACTGCTGTTTTAGAAGCAGAGATTAAAATTACTTCCCAACAATTTTCATGTAGTTATTGCAGCTATTTGCATTTTAATGATGAAATAGTTCGGTTAGGTTCTTATATTTACAATTTAAATAGTTACACAGATATTAATGCAAAATGTCTTCCTCTTGCAGGAAAGTTGCTGATAATAGTGATTCAGTTAACACAGAAAACTCATTTTTCCATAGCATGTGTCATATCCGTATGAAGGGAATGAGCACTAAATCATCTGTCTTGGCGCTCATGATCTCTTTCCCAGTGTTGCACAAGCTACTAGGACACACTGCTTTATATGCAACATGAATGAGAAACACTGTAGTACTGGATAGGTGCACTTTTTTGTGCCTGACATCAGTAAAGTGATACTATTTTCAATTTACAAGGTTACCCTTTGAGAGTACCCAAAAGCTGTAGCTAGGGCTGAACACAGTAGTTCCTCTAAAGAGCTGAAATGGCTATAATCTATCAGCAGGTTTTGGCATTGTTCCCTGCAGTGCCTGCCTGGTTAGCTACTGATACAGTTCAAGGTGCTAGTTATGATTTTAAAAGGCCTAAATGGCTCACAATCCACTTATCTGAAAGATTGCCTTTACACCTGTGCCTCAGAACAGACTGGCTGGCCTGTCTCTCTAGTCCAAGAAGGACTGATGTTACTCCCAGAGCTTAGACTGGACTCATTTTTATGCGTGTTTTTATTATACAAATGCAGACATTACTGGCAACATGAAACAGTGGTCATCTGTTCACCAACAGGCTGTCTACCTATCAGCACTTGACCTGGGGTCTGCTGCATGCGTCACTCATCCCTCTTCAAGTCAGCTTTCCCCTCTCTGTCCCTCTCAATCTCTCCCATCCACAGACACATACACACTTCTGCTATCAGGAAGAGGTATGTGAACTTCAGGAACTGTGATGCCTAAAGAGGCAGAGTTGCCATTTCTACTTATGATGGTGCCTTTGCATTCCTGTTGCTGAAGTTTGAAGACTTATATAGATGCCAGATTTTCAATGCAAACAGAATGAAATTCAAACTCACTATGCAGACACTTGGGGGAAAGCCTGAAGACATGTCTCTTATCTCAGTTACTCAGTATTTTGTATCAGAAAAAGTGCTGAGACAACTGTCATGCATTAACAGACCAAAGAAATAATACACTCTCCATTGCAGAACATTGACCCCATTTTTCATTTTAACTTTTTTTGCCTCAGCATGGAAACACAGATGACCACGACATCTTGATGAGTATGCCAAGATGAAAAATAGTTCATGCAAAAGTAGAGTTAAAAGTAAAAATCCACACAACAACCCCAAAAGAAATTAATGTAGTTATATATGCGGTGTCAGAAGTTAAACAAGGCATGGTCTTCAGTTAAAAGGACAAAACAGGAAAAAAAGGTAATTCCTATGGTCTTTTACTTACAATTAATTTCTGTTCCTTGCCTATGGTGGCATGTGACAGACAGCAATAAATGGGCAAAAAGGAAGTCTGACATTTGTGCCTTCTACAGACCTCATAGCAGCCTTTCAGTATCTGAAGGATGTCTGTGAGGATGCTGGGGGGGACACACTTCATTAGAGACTGTAGTGACAGGACAAGGGGTAATGGGTTCAAACTTAAATAGAGGAAGTTTAGATTGGATATGAGGAAGAAATTCTTTGCTGTAAGGGTGGTGAGGCACTGGAATGGGTTGCCCAGGGAAGTTGTGAATGCTCCATCCCTGGCAGTGTTCAAGGCCAGGTTGGACAGAGTCCTGGGTAATACGGTTTAATGGGAGGTGTCCCCACCCATGGCAGGGGGGCTGAAACTAGATGATCTTAAGGTCCTTTCCAACCCTAACTATTCTATGATTCTATGTATCTACTCTTTATTTTAAACAATGATGCACCACTGAGGATAGAGGCCAGTTAAGGCTAATTAACAGCTGTGATTTGTAAAGCTTATAGAATGGATAACTACCACCTTGCTCAGACTATACTGAATGGTGACTACACATTCAGTGACCTCTCTCATGTAAAACCTTTTAGCAATTATTTTCCTTTTGCTTAGAAACACGAATTGTGAACAGAGTTCTCCCAAGTATGTTAAAGAAAAAAAAAGAAAACAAAACTGAATTAGCAAATACAATGCATTTACCTGTCATGTTGCAGTAAACTTTCAAAGGTCCCAGTGCCCCACTGCCATCTGGATCTATCCAGTAGTAATTTGAGGTTTTGCCCAAGTGTTTGTATGCTTCACAAGAGAGTTCATAAATAGCTGGAATGAAATAAAGCACAACAATAAGGATCTTAATAACCAGGAGCAAAGAAAAACACAATTACAACGAACTGTCTTTATTTATATAAGAAGAACTATGCCCTTGAGATTAAAGTAATGTCACTGGCATTCACAGGCAACAAAGCATCTCTCCAAAAGAAACATAAGTGATTAAAAGCTTGAGGCACACAATTTCATTCTTTTGGAAAGTGACAGAAAGCCAGAATAGGAAGAGAATTCCAACAACTCGGCTGGGGGGAGAGTGGGTGGGAGGGAGAGGAACAACTAAGCTTTAAGAGTATCTTTAAACCATTACTGGAAACACTTTGGTTCAGAACTCTGTTTATACAGTGGTTTAAGCTTTACACCACAAATGGTAACAATTCCATTACAAAACGTAGTCTTAGGAGATACACCAAAAAGCTTCCTAGTTTTCTTTCTGTAAATTCTGGGTTTTTTCAGATTTTATTACAACTCAGAATAACAAAGTTTGAGAACTGAAATTTCTCACTACATGGAGTACTTGTCTCTAAATAGCTCTGCAGCTCCCCTTTTACTGATCTACATAGATAATAGTCTGTTCCAGCAAGGTCTAAAATTTTACCCTATTTACTGGAAGTTTAATTGCTTTAGCAGGGGGTTTTCCTTCAGTTTTTTCCTTGACCTCTCCATACTGTTTTCATTTCAAGTCATAAAACTGCTTGTCAAATTGTGTTATGATTAATAGCTCCAGCATGATAATAAGCATGTAGGCAGAAGCTTTTCTAGGAACTCCCATATTCTCTTTGAAATAGATGACTATTACAAAGTTGTGTATTATACATGAATGAATTAAACCATTTTAGGCACAGAAAAAGTAAACCCGGGAGTTTATATAAGTTGGTGTGTTTGTATACAAATAACTGGTAAACTACATAAATATTTTTCTATGCAATATTTAAGAGGAGGAATGTGTAATGCTGCTTTGTTTTCCAAGGAACAGATGGTATAGCTTTTTTGTTTGGAATCAATCAATCAGCTGCTAAAGGAAATGAAATGTTTGTCTAACCAGACTTCATATCCACTCTAAAAATCCATCTAATTTGTTGGCAGTTCTTGTAAGCAATCTCCTGGCTAAGAGTGGCTTTATTTCAAATGTGCATAAGGATGAGCTGTTTCACTGGGCTCTGATGAGTGACTGATCACACACACAGACACAGACACACACAGAGAGAAATACACAAATGCATTTAGAAGCCTCCAACTATAAAGATCCAGGAGGAAAAATGGAGCTAAAAAGTCTTCAATTGGGATGTGGCATAAATACAAAGCTAAAGACTGTTACTTAGGTAAAAGCTAATCTTGTTGATGCTACAAGAGAAAGAACTTCCTGGAAGGTTTTATGTGTTCATTACAGGGTTTAAAGTCACTTTTATACATGAAGTAGACACCAATAAGACACTTTAATTGTGAAATATTCCAAGGCATTTCCCCTTCCTCCCCAAACTAAACAAATTCCTTCATTATCAAGGAAACTCTTTGCCTGTTTTCAGACACTTTAAGCAGATTTCCTAAGGGATTCAGAACCAATTTTCTTCTGAAATATTTCTCTCTCCCCATGCTAAATACAATCACAAAATACCAGCCCTGTTCATGTACAGTTGTAGCGATATCAAATCTCAAATTTTAACAGATGCATTTCAGATGACAAATACTGTTTATGATCACCCAAAAGTCTGCTGTTTTCTTTTCCTAAACTCTTTCAGAAAGCCAAGGGAGTTGTGTCTCTGCAGTATCTGCATCTTTACAGAGAGCCACGTGACTCTAGGTTTGCTCTTTTCAATAAGACAGACCAACCTTGGCACAGAGATACTACCAGAGTTCAGAGATAAGTGTTCTATGGAAGACAAAACCAAGTTCCACTGGTTAATCAGGTACTCATTTATCCCTACTGAGTATTTTTTACAGGAAATTAAAGGGTTTAGATATATCATTCCTTCTGTTTTCCTGGAGCAGGAAAAGGAGAGCACTGTAAGTAGGTAGGTATTAGAATTAGAGCACAGAACAGGCTGCTTTTGAATACATCAGCATTTGTTAAGCTTCAACATTATGGTCAAAGACAAAACTCTAGAAATTCTTCAAATAAAGCCAGAAGAGTGAAATATTCTAAATTCAACTTGTGAAATGCCATGAGCATGTGATAAGGTTTTGGCAGGTTTTATCTACACACAGTTACATACTTAAGGAACTTGAAAATAAAAGTAAATGAATGGATGGGTTCTAGCTCAAGGACAGAAATCACTAAACAGGAGTATAGGAACAAAATGAAGGGATAAGTGAAGTTAGTATACTGACAGAATAACTGGTAATCAAGATGCAATAGCAAACAGTGAACAATCATATTCTGGTGTATGAAGGCACTTGATGACAGAAAGAGACCTTTCTGTTGATTTTGGATGGCAAAGGGTAGCCACTAACTGAACCAGCAAAGCAAAAGTGGCAAATAGCAGGCAGAGAAGGCAACTTCAAAGGGGATGACAATAAGACATGATAGCAAGATGTCACAGGTGTAGAACATGACATAGAAAGGGAGACAAAGTAGGATGACCCTGCAATTCAATACTACTTTTTAATGGGCTTTTAAAATGCTGCATGAAAAGTTCAGTCATATGTAAGACACACAAACAGGTGAAAATAAAAATTAAGAAACCCAAAGAACATCTAGAATAGATGAAAGGATAAACACTGAAGGAACATTGTTTTAGAAATCACCTGGGCACATTAAAATACAAAACAAAAGGAAAACACAATATAAAAACAACGAAGAGACCACCACAAAAATCAAAATTGGTGAAGGTTACAATAAACAAGCAAAAGAACTGACAGAGCTAAGAAACTAAGTCACTGAAATGCAAGATTTGGATATAAAATCTACAGTGTCCAAATGTGATTAAGGAGAAATGGCTGCATATATCTACACACAGAGGAGGCAGAGAAAGATAGAGAAGGGTCTTTTAGTGCTGATTTCTTCTGGAAGATGGGGGAAAAAAAACCCATATAATTGAAGGACTGAAGACACAAGGGCAACAGATTTCTGCTTTTCAAGCCAGCAGACGTAAAATGCCAAAGTGTATTTGCTTTCTTGGTAGTTATTCCAAACACACAACGTATATACCTTTAAGGAACTTCCAGAGTGTTAAACCCTAAAATCTTACAAGCTAAAATTAAAAGTCACATGTGCCCTGATGCCCAGATAAGCCTTTTCTAGCATAATACCTCCAGAATGGCTTCCTCACTCTTAACATGCTTTCATATTCCATTGCTGTCTACACCAAGGTATCTACTGAGAGGTGAAAACCTAGTCAGAACAGAAATGCAAGGTCTTATGGTGAGGCAAAAATCACATATGACAAGAACCAAAACCAGAAAGAGCTTAATAATACTACTATAGTCTTTTTAAAGTTTAATCACCTGAATAATACAGCTGAAGCGGAGACCACCAAATCCATTTCATGTTCAGATTTGAAAGGGCTTGTGTTATAAGGTAAAATGTTAAAAAAAAACCACCTCCAACACGGGAAAAAAAAATCTTTTAAATTTTGATGTGAAACATTAAGCTTCTTAGTCTGGGCAGAAAATCCAGTCATTTTAATCAGCTGACAGAGGCAACTATGAATGCATTCTGAAATTCATCACTGACTAAGCTAATATCCACAACAATGGGCTTGAGAAGTCTCTGTTAGTGAAGACTGACTCAGGAGGCAGACTAACGGAGAACAGCCTGGAGTGAAACAAAACCTAACAAAGGCCCTTGTAGCCAGGCAAACCTTCACAGCATTTTCATTTTGCATTTCTTCACAGGTTCTTTTCCACTCCTAGAACAGCTTACCTGAACCCCAAATTGGAGGTGCTGATGGGCTGGGGAAGACATTACTGAGTTTTTAAGATCCTCTATTATAAACACTTGAAACAAATGGTTCAGAAAATGAGTTTTGCAGGACAGCTTTTACCACCTCCATACTGTTACCCAAAGTTGGGAAAGGTCAGCTTCTGAGTTAGAGCTCAATGGCTCTTTGCTGAGGGAAGCAGATGTTCTCACTCTTGTTTTACTTTCTGACTTGCATCAAGTTATCCCACACAGGTGGCACAGCTGCTGGCAATTTCTAGAAGTCAGAAGAATCAAATGACAAAAAGGATTTTCCAACTCTCTCATCCTATATTATGTTCCCATAAGAGTTTCAGTAGCATCTTGGTGAACTACAGTTTCTGCATCACTACGTAAAAATGCAGCTTTAAATTTAGGACTGACAAATAGCCTCCTTTTATAAGTCCAAAACTCATTACAAATAGAAGACCTAGCATGACAGTCTGCACTATGTGACACAAAGAATGTGTTATAATGTTTTGATTCTCTCAGTGAATGAGTCTCTGCAGGGAATACACTCCTTTATACTGCTCCTAATACAGGAGTAAATCTCAGCTTTACGGGGGCATAGGAAAGGTGTAGATTCCCAGGAACCAATAGAATTAAATGATGGTAAAAGTGACAAAGTAGGCACTACATTAGATCCACAAAGTCCAGCTATGCCTCTCCATCACTTTCAACTTCCCAGAAAAAGACTGAAAGCTAAACAGACTGCAAGGTGCTTGGGTTTACACCACTCAAGCTGCTTCCAGCTCCTCAGCCCCTTAAAAAGGGCTGAAAGCACAAACAGACTAGGAAGGGGGAAGAAACCCCCAAGATTCACAAGAAATATTTGCACACTGCAATGGCATACCTGCAGTTGATTTTAAAGGAAAAGAATGTGCTTCACTGGTTGCTTTATTACAATATATATTCAGTTCATCAATTTCAAAACGAAAATGTGGCAGTTTGTCTGTGCAGAAACCTAACCCCATCTTCATGTATTCTAACGCTGTATATGGTGGAGAAACATCATCATTTCTATAAGTAGGTTAAGTGAACTAGAAATCTCACCATGACTCCAAGTTACATATGAGAATAGAACTCCTTTGGAATTCCAGACCTGCACTCTGACAGTAAGAACACAAGTGTAAGTGCATGCACCTAAAAGAGCCCCAAACCATTAAAAGCACCAAACACAACCCAGTCTTGCACAGAGAAGATTCTTAGGTAGCTATAACTTCCTTTTTAGGATGATTTCTCACTGGGTTTGCCTGCTACATAATTATCAAGCACAGCTTCTTAACCTTGACTAGGTTACCTCCACAGCCAGATGCTGAGCTGAGCTATTACAGGTCCCAAAAGCACAGCATCTGGCATCTTCACACACCTCCAGAATGAAACAGATGTGACTGTTTTCTGGCATACAATCATTGTATGAAGCCCTGGGTTGCTCTCACAGTTGCCTAGCACAAACATGAATTCTAAGAGCTAAAAACGTCATCCTTTCACTGTGCCCAAGTGAGATTAGCAAGAGACTATTACACACTATGCTACTACTTTACTCATGGCAGTTCAAGTACAAGTTAATAGAAGCCTAAGGGTTTAGTTCCATTACTTCTAACGTCACGTAAGTACTTCTTCATTCCACTACATGTTCTGGGAAAAGCCAGTTCAATTGCTCGAACTGTATTTTAAGCAATAAATAAAAAATAAACGCCAGGAAAAGAAAAAGCAGGATCTTTATCGAGAGCATAATCAATGTAACAGCAGAATCACATGGCTGGAATGAACATCAACGATCATCTAATCCATCTCCCAGAAAAGCTCAATTACACCCCTGTTGTCATTGCTGACATACTCTTGGCTCCAGATGTCCCATGATTTGATTCCTCAACACACTGAGGCAACCTAGAGCTCCACCAGCCCTTCAGCATCAGAATTTATCCCACTCACTCTATACCATGAGGCTGCTCTGCTGCAATTGAAACTCCTCATTTCTTTTTCTATCCACCATGAGTCTGATAACTTACTGTACTCCTCCTTGCAGCCATCTTTTGTCTATTTGCAGATATGAATCTCTTCTTTACAACAAAAAGGCCCATTTTATTCATCTTGGCCACAGGTTGTGTTTCCTAGGTGCTAGGATATTCTTGCTCTGCTCTGGACTCTCCCATTTTTATAATGCAACACAGCATACTAAAGTAGACAATGCCCAGCATAGCAGGATTTGTACATCCCACAAGTTACACCTCTGACAAATTATCCCAAAACAGTGTTTCCCTCATTCACAGAAGCACATGAAGTGAACTACAAGGTAAATAAGCCAGCAATAAAGCCCACTTCTACAGAACTGGAAAAAAAAAAACAAACCCACAACCCCAAACCAGAAAATCAGTTTTCCTCAACCTCTGCTTCTACAGGTGGTTAACCCCTCCTAAGCATATTACCTCCCACTGCTCATTTGCTCTGCACCTCAAAATCCTGAAAACAGCTACCAAAATAAACACCATTCTTTCAGTATACATGTATTATACATAATTACATATTAATATACTATATATTATACACATTTAAAAAATAAACATGTACACACTTCCAAAAAATTGGGAACAAAAGACAACAGAAGGTTTAGTGCTTTATGGCTGGACTCACGTACATAGCCGTCTGCTGCTGCATTGGCTGTCATGCCAGTAAAACTTCCAAAGAGCAAAGCCCCTTCGTGACTGAGCATAAGCCTTCTTCCTGCTGCCACTGACCTAAGCCTCAGCCTTCTTAAAACTCTGAAATTATGGATTGGCATCTCCCCAGCTGCTGCATCTGCCTCACATTCTCCTTTTGCCTTCTACCGTGAGCTAATGGAACTTGTAAAGAATTCTCATTATCAGTTCAATATTCCAATCTGCCTGGTAGAAACAGAATAGAACATCAAAATACACAGGGAAATCTGCCATATTTGTGTAAATTTGACTCTAGGTTCATTTTGGTAAGTTATAAACAAGACAATTACCATTGTGGTAACAAAGAGAAGAAAGTAGAGAGGTTGCCATCAGAGTAACAGAATACTACATTATTTGCCATTTATTTGCCCCGGGATAATTAAGTTATGACCCTGGGGGTGAAAACTGCCATCTGAGTTACCATACAGTAGTGCAATTTGCTATGAATAGAGAAGAAAAACAGCCCATTTACAGCAAAAGCAAAGATTTTTCTCTCTCATCTTAGTTCTTTCTTTGCTTTGGGCTGAGGAACGGAGGGCAGAGAGAAATTAATTTAAATCCAGAATGGATTTTTAAACAAATTTAGCAGTGATTTTAAATTAGAAGCCATAGATTAGGCAATTACCAACCCTGTAGCAGTGTCAGCCTACAGATATCACAAGAAAGATGTATAATTAGACACCAATTTTTAACAAGGTGCTTTTGAGAATCAAATCATTCTAGGATACACAAGACATTAAAAAACCCCAAACCAACTGCATTCTCACATGTGTCTTTGGGCCTGAAATAACCACTGTTCAGAGTAAAAGCATTTGAGAGGGAGAACTGCAAGTCACGCAAAACATCTCCAAGGAAGGCACACTTTCATCTTAAATCTGCATGATTAGGCACATTTGTGTAGCATTACTGGGGTAGCATCTGAGTAGATGTATAGCATCGGAGGGGGAGGTTGTCAAAGAAACTTAAACATTCATCACGCTTGTGCTTGTCTTACACTCGTCCCAGCCACAGGAAGCTTCAAAGCTGCCTGAAGCTTGTTTGGGTCTTCTCCAGCTGGGAGACAACAAGAACAACACTGACAATTCATCTTGCCCCCTTCTCTCCTATCCCTCTCTCCCATGCAAAAAGGCTTCAAGGTTGTTATAAAAACTAAGTGCGAAAAATCCATTCACCTGAAGTATGATATCTATTCCCACTTACTCTATATTGCCAGGGCAATGGAAAAGAGGAATCAAGGTAAAAGCCTGGACTGACACATTCTCAGCTGTGTAAAACAAATCCTTGGTTGCACTTTAAGGTGTGCCAAGACATACAAATGAAAACCTCACCAAATTCTATATAGGCCAAAGTAGGCGAGATGAAACCAGTAAATTTAGGTCAAAGCTAAAAGATAAATGGAATCCTAATTTAATACAAGATTTATGTAAGTGGCCACAAATAGCAAAGCCACAGATTAAACCCACAGATACCTCCCCATCAAGCTCATGCCAGTTCTTTCCTGCATTGTGTATCAGAGCATTCGATCTGTCTGACCTTCCTCAATGTTAGATAACGCTCAGCTGCACAAAGAGATTCTCAAAACAGAGCTTCAAAAATATATGGTATCAGGTTTTTTCTTATTCATGATTATTAATCCCAAAATACATTATTCCCATGCTTATTTCAAAGACTGTAATTAGGTCTATTTTTTACAGTTGCAATTGTCACCATTTCCTGCCCCTTTTCCCTTTTATCTCCATCCCAGTTCCCCATTTTTGTATCTGATCCTACTGCAAGCAGCAATCCTGTGAAGGAAAACATGGTACCTCACTTCGCTGTATTACTCAACTGAAGTTTTACTTGAGTTAAACTTTGAGTGATTAGAAAACCCCATGTCAGACAAAATAAGATTTTTTTAAACCTCACATGAAAAACTTATGCTTGAAAAGCTACAAGCCACCCAAAACAGTTTACCTACAAAACAACTCCTATGAACACACACATAACACTTGACCAAAAAGGCTTTTCCAATGAGCTGAGCACTTATTTCCAACAGAAAAGAACTAAAACATTACAGAAACAAATGTTCATATCAGCATTTACATTATCCCAATCAAAATGTCCTCTTATCAACATGACACCAATTTAGAACCAATGCATCATCTCTGTCATTTCCATTAATCACTAAGCAACTCGCAGTGCCAACATAATTCAACTTCTCCAACTGCCGCAGAAATACCAGCAGAAACATCTGCTCCATGCCCCTTTTTTCATGTTTTTCTCTCCAATGACTGTGCCCTGGCAGCCTACAGGAAAGCATTTTCACATCTTTTGCACATAGTGGATGAGCTGTGAAATTAGTACGTGTTAGACAGGTACCTTGGAGGTTGCCCTGGCTGGCACACACTTTCTTTGGGATGTGTTTCAGCAATACACTGCAGAGTATTAATTTAGAGTACCTATTGTGGGGATGGGAGTATGGGGAAAGGGTCAGGTTCTGTGAGAAAAGCTGATCTGCAGAGCCACAGAGGAACTCAGAGATGCAACAGCGTGGGAGAAGCCCAAACAATACCCTGGCAGGCTGCCCCCAGGTTCATCACAGAAGCCATCAGCCCAAAGGCCCATTTGCACAAGCCCAGAGATTGGCCCAAGTCAAGGACTCCCAAGCAACAACCAACTTGCCTGGGGCTGTCCCAGCACAGCCTCAGCTCCAGTGTCTGGGCATGGAGCCCATCACTGTGGGTCACTGGGAGCAGCTCTCTGAACATTTTTCAGACTAAGGGCATTGCTGCTTAAAGGTGGGACACATCACAGGATGCACACAAAACATAGCACAGGATTGCACAGGACTCATAGGATGACTAGAGGCAGAACCAAAGGCAGGGAAAGGGAGACGGTTAAGTGATTTGGAGAAGGAAAGTCTGAAAGAGAGGGGCAAGTGCAAATACTGGTCTGTATGCTTGCCTGGTTGTGCCCTTCATCCAATCAGCACAGTCTGCCCTGCCTTCTCGCTAAACTCCTTTCTACATCTTTCCTAGGCAAGGGGCTCTCAATTCTGTGTGCGTATGGGGGTGTAGGTACCAGCAGCTGCAGCAGACTGCAGGCCAAATGGTCTCTGCGTCCATGATGCCAGCCACTGGAGCAAGAGCAGCTGTGCGAATGTGTGAAGGCTAGTGAGTATCAAGCTGGATTAGCCAGCAAGCTAGTGAAGCACCATAGGAGCATGCAGGGGTGAGTGGGTCTCCAAGCATCAGCTCTGGATGTGAGAGGAACAGGGTGTCTTTAAGGTGTGAGATCACAGGAGGGGTAAGCTGTGGGGACCTGGAAGGTCTTGGCTAACTCTGCTTGTCCTAATAAAGGATTTATTAGTCATTTCCCATTATTGATGGTTGCAATTAACTTCTTACTGAGCCCCGAGTCTGGGGGTTGTACTCAGCTACACTGATACTCAGCACATCTCCCCTCTTTGTGATCAGCAACATACTGCTTGACAAGTAGTTCAAGTGATCAAGATGTGGATGAAACTCCCAACTTCTGTCCAGCAGAGCTTTCTAAGCTGCAGAAAGTGTTTGATGATGATCATCCAAACTGCTGCAAGAAAACAAAAACGAAGACTGGCTGAAGAGGAAAAAAAAAAAAAAAAAAAAAAATCAGAGCAGATGATTAGAGAAGGAAAGACAAAAGCAGGAAACAAGCCGTTAAGGTTGATACACAACCACAAAGAAACTGAGAAACATGAAAATGGGGAAAACAGAAGTGGTTTTGAAAAGGAGAGGCATAGCTAAAAAATTCAGAAAGCTGTAACAAGTCCTTGTAGCTCATTTAGCCTGAAAATGCAGTGATATGCGTAATGCTCTGAGGCATTTCTGGCAAATAGCATGTTATGTTTTCCTCTGTTTTAAAGCATCTACTACTAGATCCTTCTGAAACTACAAGTATATTGAAAACATATATAATAAAGCAATCATAGACACAAGAGAATTTAATCTAAAGTTTTCTCAACAAGTAATTAGGGAATATGGATGCCATAAGTGAGGTAACATAACAGCTACAGAGGGATACATGGGCTTAAGAATTTGCAAGATGAGATTCAAAGACAGACTGTATGCTCCAGTGAAATGAATAGTGCCAGATGTACAACTAAGTACACGTTACGTAGTACAGCTAAGACTCCTACTCAGAACATACAGAATTACAAACTACAACACATTTAAATACTTCTGCTATATCAGCACAAGCATTATTTATGAAACAGTAGCATGTTCCATGCCTTTGTAAAGTTATCTAAAAGTAAACATACCTAGAGGCTTCCCAAGGCTTCAGTAAAATATTTAGAGTTCCACTAACCTCTCACTACTTCTCCTAACACTTGTGTAGCCAAGATATCCATTATCTCTGTAACTTAAGGTGAAATTTTAAAGCAACAGTAATGAAGTATGATGATACCAAACACCTACTTTCACTATTGGACTGTGGTCCTGCAACTTGGCCTGCTTTGCCTCCCATTTAAATTACAGCATATTGGTAAGGAGAGTAAAACCTAACCCCTCCCCATACTAGAACTACAGAAAAACCATCGAAGCTCTTGCCTCTGAGTGAGAAGGGTTGATGTGGACAATCCTAAGAAAAGCATGTAGCACAGGCAAAAACTGCCACTGTAAAGAAGCCTGAGTATACTGGCAAAAAAAAAAACTATATCTGAGAAAGGTAGCATCCATAAACAAGAACCAAACTGTAGCAAAAAAAAAATACCCTCCAGAACACATACAGTCCACAGAAGTATAGTAAAAGGAGTGGCAATTACTCTCTATGTTCATTTACTCCTGGAGCCCTGCATCTAATATTGTGAAGGTGTTATCACACTAGGTATTAAGGCAAACTATAGTATACAAAGCACAAGTAGTATCCCAGAGTTTCACTTCACTTAATCAAATAATGCCAATTTACCCCAAACAAACCACCTGAAACACTACTATAGAGCAAACAATGCAGTAACAAACTGAACCGCCATGTTTTGTGACTCTTTCAATGAATTTTGGTATTTTGGCTTTCCTTATCTTTGTTCTCCATTTTCTTCCCCAAGTGCAACACTTTCCATTGCTTTAAGCTTGTGACAGAAACACTCAGCTGTTACTAGTAAGGCCAGGGGTATGATCAGCCTTGAATCTCATCAGTAGAGGTACAGTGCAATAGTCTCTTCCATTGCTTTCAGGCACAAAACATAAACACATCACCCAACAAACCACACTCCTGTCTCTGGACAAAAAACAACTAAACTACCCCAAAGAGTCAGCTGGCAATAAGAAACAGTACCTGGCAAGGGAGGACTCAGCAGTGTTCAACCCTAAAGCCCACTGCTTCACCTCACGATTAAGTCTGGATTGCTCTGTATCATTTTGCATTTTCAAAGCTACATCCCATAAAAAAAATGAGTGGCTCCTGCTAAAGCAAGCTTAAAAAATCAATTCTTAGATATTTGAGGTAACTGGCCACCAGTCTTATACGTGGACTATGATAAAGTTGATTGCAAAGCTTTCTCCAGCAGATTATCTTGGGCAAGCAAAGTCAGTATTATGCCCATCACACACAGGTAGAAATGCAAAGGTGTCTAGAGTCTGCTTTTCATACCTGCAGTATCAGTATCTTACACATTCATACACTAAGATCACAAACCCCAACTCTATAATAAGGCATTAACTGGAGGTGGTTAGCAGATTTTGAAGATCATCTCTTCCAAGAAAAACAGGAAACATTGGAACAGGGTACAGGTACCTTGGAAGGGGAACAGGAAACCAAAGAACAGTTTCATCATTCTCTTTAATAGTTGGCTTTTTCAAAAAACAGTTTTTGAATTAAAATACTAACTTAACAACATTTAGCATGTTTCCAGTGTGGTAGATTATAAACAAGAACTCAATTTTACATTGACCAACTGTTCTCATTACACGTTTGAAATGAAAAAAGGTTATGGGGTGGGTTTTGTGCAAGCTTTCTTCCCTTCTTTACAAATGGCTCTTCTGTTTGCAATGTTTTTCGTAAGTCTCAAAGCACTTAAAAAGAGCATCATTACTCCCACTGTATAAACAAGGAGAAAAATATAAACCAAGAAAAATCCCACACATGTGACAGAGAGAAATAACTTGCTCTGAAAGTCCATCACTGGGGAACACTTACAAGAAGGACTGAATGTAAGTATGCTAATTTTCAATTCACAGTCCTGTCATACTGCTCATACTGCCTTCCACATCCAGGAAAATTTGTTATAAATACGGAATTTATCAAACCTTTGTACACTAGGTAATGTAGGTAGGAATGCTACAAACCCCAGATATGTCTGGTTATCCACTGGTACATACTGCCTTTATAATGACAAGCACAATTAAGAAGCAGGATGTTCCCCTATTTTGAGGTTTTAAAAATATTAAAGTTACATGTGGAGAGGTAAAGACATCTGCATTTATATCTTAAATTCATTACTTCAACTACAGTCCATCTTAGCATTATTTTCATTCTCTCACCTGTCTGAGCAAGCCAGAATTACAGTGACTTCAGAACATGCTTTCTCTTTCTAATAGCTGTCAATGGGATTTTAATATCAACACCTTAATGCTTTTTGCAATTCAAGTGTTTTAACAGCGAAGCAACAAGTTAGGTTGTCAAAACGGAAAAGTTTAAGAATAAGCCAATTAATTCTGAAGTCTTTACATGCAGTCCTTCCCAGGCTCTGACTAATTCTGACTTTACAGTACACATGAGCTATCTATTAGTAAATTTTCTGTTCTTAATGACATGTTCTCTTCTAACTGTCCTCTCAGAACAGTATTCTGAATAACAGAACACAGGATACATCTGCTCGCAAAACAACTTATCTAATACCTGAGCTTTCACAAAGTCAGGCTGCAGTTCAGGCATGTTCACAGTTGGGCTGAAGGGGCCTTAAAGCTCATCCAGTTCCAACCCCCTGCCACAGGCAGGCACACCTTCCAATACAGCAGGCTGCTCCAAGCTCCATTCAACCTGGTCTTGATCACTGCCAGGGATTGGAGTGTTGCTTGTTATTTCAAAAGTCTTAACAAATGAAGGGACTAAACGAGCTCTGAACTGGACCCTGACTTCATGCTGTTAGTGCACTGGCCCCCAAATACATTTCCCCCAAATAGCAGAAATATTGCTTAAAAGCTCCCTACGCTTGATTCCAATTTAGAACTACATATAAACAGCCCAACTGTACAAACAGCTAAAAGATGAAGCCAAATTTCAGCCCCTGACACTCTCTCACACATCATCTGGTAATTTCCAGCTGATTTTTTAGTTTCAGAATAATTACTGCTGGTTGACTGTTCATCTTCTGCTTTGCATCCTAATGCTCATTTCCTCCACTTAACCTTCACCAGATAGTACAGATGCTATCATTCATATTGGATCTGCAGCCCTTTTTGTCCTGAACAGAGACTCCATCCATTTGCTTACAATAAAAATGCAAGTTACTTCCAATTTATTACACATTCTACATTTCCTCAACACCTGGTGCAGAGCAGTTCTCAACTCTGCACATAATAAATTAGTAGCAGTTGAAGTAACTATAGCTCATGGCACTGAAACTAAGAACACAATGATTTTTGAATGTATAAATATTAGAGTACAGAACCAAAGAAACTGCAGCATCCCTAAACCGGAAGAAAAACATTAAGAGTACAAAGCTTTTCCTTTCCTAGCTTTAGAGGAACAGCTAAAAAAATGCAGCAATTTGGGGCTTAGAGGTTACACATAAAAATTACATGAAGATTTCAGACTAAACCAAACAGCTTCACCCTCATTTTAAAATCACATTCTAATAAAAAAGAGGTAATTTAATAATAGCCTGGAACCGTTAGAAAGGAAATACATTATGTTAAATCCTTTGAAAACATGCAATAAATAATAGAGGAGGAATCCAAAAAGACTATTATAAATTACGATGACATTTCCTTTGAAAACCATTACTGGAAAGAAGATTAGCCTCTTTAGGAAGCCAGCATATATTGACTGTATGATCTTTTTAATACACGTCTGGAAACAAAAGTAGTTTCTTTATAAACAGGCTATGAGAATCTCTATTCTAAACAGCAGAGACAAATAGCCCAGAAATGAGCTCCTGCAAGCCATATATCAAACGTGAACATTTGATTAGTTCACATATCGAGTGTGGGAAAGGAAGAGAAGAAGAAATTGATACTGACATCACTGGGTGAAATCAGTCAGCTGTTGGGAGTGCTTTTTCAGAGGATGGTGAGATAAGAGCAGGCAAAAGCCTCCTTCTAGACATTTCAGAAATTCTAGCTCACTCTTTTCCCCCCTTTTTCTCTACCATCAGCATTACTCAGACACATGCCCATACTGCAGAGCTTGAATGCAGTATTATTCACCTCCTGGAACCTACTTGACTTTAAAGCAGCAGTCCTCAAAGATCAATTCAAAACCTCACAGCCTCCATCAGTGACACTCAAGCATCAACTATCAAAAGGATGATGTGGAAGGATGAGGAACTGGACTCCTCTTACAGCCTTATTTACTTCCTTTTCTTCTTTTTCCAGTAAAAAACTCAATAATAACAGGGCTAAAAGAACTGATTGCCCCTTTCTCATCACTTCCCCCTGCCACCAATATTAGATTTTTAAATACTTTCCCCAGCATTCCTCAAACACAGACCCTACTACTTTCCTAAACTCACCTTCCACAGAAAAACTCCACAACTCACCTCCCTGCAGGCCTCCTCATGCTCTTTAGTACATCCCATAGCCACTTTCCTCCATCAACCCAAATGAGGCCCAAAAGAGCCCAAGCTCTGCACCTCCCTTGTAGAGCTTCTCATCCCGTAGCAGCTGTCCTCCATCAGCCCAAAGGAGGCAAATCATGCCCAACACTTGAGGGTGGGAGGAATGAAAGCAACTCAAATTTTACCCTACTGAAAGCTCCTCTTTTATATTTTTGAAGCTCAACAACTTATGTTTCCAGCATTATTTCTTATTCCACCTTTAATGTAATTCAAATAATCTGTCTTCCATCAATAAGGCTCATGGGCATTGCAAAGTCCCCCTCCTGCTTTAAAATGCCAGCTTTCCACTACAGGGACTCAGACCAGCATGTTCAGATGTTGCCCAGTTTACCAATGCAAATTCTCAATTTGCTACTGGGAATTTAATGAAAGCTCTGGTAGTCTCGGGTAAATCGATCAGTTATAGGGGCTGCTTAACCTGTGCTTACTCCCACAGACTCCTGCATTTGTATGGGTCCCCTCCTGTACCGATCACAATGATGCCTTCTGCAGAAGGCCCAGCTCTGGGAGACAGGATTTGCTCATGCAAGATGCTGCTGACTAAAGCATCACGTTTCACTAGCAAACATTCAGAAATGTCAAGGTGACAGCTTGTCACAGCCCTGCACACAAATCCCCACAGGACAACTGAAGGGAAGATAATCTTGTGCCAAGTCTTCTCAAAATATAGGACATTTCTGACTAGGCTGTCTCCCACTTCAGGTATATTTAAAAGGCAGTGTTCTTGTCTTTTGAACAGAACATTCTTTCACAAGAACGTCTTATGTAATACAGTTTCTGAGCACAAACAGTATTTATGATTTTTCCGTATCTTCACAACGGAGAAAATAATGTAAGAAATATGCTTACATGCTTCAGATCAGAAAGACTATGTAGAAGGGATCTGGTGAACACAACAACAATGAAGTATTTCAGTGCTAAAGAAAGGAATTGTTTTGCATTTAAGGGCTGAATAAGTTGGGAACACAGTACCAAACCCATTCAGATACGATATGCCCATCAACTTCGCTCAAATTATCCAAGTTAGTAGAGTGAATTTATTACCTATGCAAAATAAACTAGCATTTGTCTCTCTCCCCCACCCATCTTTTAATAACTGAGAACTGAATTAAAAAAAGTGTGTTTTAATTATGAGTACCTGTTGCACAGCCCTGTCATATCGGGCATTTCCCCCTTCAGTTATATTAAACCATCATTATTTAATCACATTAAAAGTCCCCAGAATGTTTCTTCATCTCTTGGTATGACAGAAATGCTAAATCTTTCCTACGTACTATGTATTTTGCACAAAACTCAAACCTTGATTTGGAGATCACAAATTTGTTTTAAAATGTAGTTAACATTTCATGGGGAAAAAGAAACACTGATTTTTAAAACCTAAGGCACTCTGAGCATTCAAAGGCTGAAAGCAATGGACAGTAAAACCATTAACAGTTATGAACAGATTCACAAGTCAGAAGCATAGATGTATCTAGTTAGAAAGAATTTTCTGAGGTATCATATCTGTGACCCTCCCTGTCACTCTCTGACAGAGGCTTTTTCCCCCAGAGTTTGTACATGAAATGCCAGTTTAAAAGGTTCACTTGTTATCTCACCATTATCCAAGCAACAAGAAGAGAGAACTAAAGAAAGGAGAAGCAACGGGTCTTAATTTACTCATTGAAAATAGATTTTAATTGGTGTTTTTAATAAAGATCTGATTTTCCTTACAAAGCTAACAAGGCTCAGTGCTGACAGGGCTCAGTGTTATTAGCCTGGCTGTAATAAAACTGCCACAGAAGTTAATGAGAGTTAAGAAATAACAAGAGTAGAGCTGAAGGCCTGTTTTTGTGGTGAGCTGCAGTCGTTTCTTATCCAAGTTACTGGTTCAAATAGTCTCACCTGGCTGAGGTCAAAAGCCATTCCTCACTGTGGACTGTTCAGTGAGCTACACAAGCTATGTTACATTTCAGTCTATACTTTAAACAGGAGGCATGCCTACTCTCAATAGCAAAGACCCCTGTTAGTATGGCTGGTTTTAAATAAACTGCAGAGATGACAATGGCAGTGGAGAAGTCAGGAACTGCACTGACATGGAGGCTCTTCTGAGACACAGTGAGGTGTAGGCGCTCATGTTGCCAGTGGCAACATGATCCTCCGAGGACTTGGTAACAAGATACTGTGTTCTATGACCATATCTAGAGATCTATTCTGTGGTCTCATAGACCAACAGATCCAACTTGCCTTGAAAATGTTGTGCACACAGGAACATGCTTAAGAGTGAAGTGTGTTTTCTGCAAAGGAAACTAGCAAGTAGCAGGAGAATCTCAGGACAATGGTTGTTATTAAGCATTATAAATGGCAAGCAATGTAGACGTGCACACAAACCCAATGTGGGTATGCTCTGAGCTGATGGTAGTAGTAGCACCATTTGATCTTCAAACCTTTCCTTGTAAGAGTAACACTTGTCTGGCACAGCATAACTCACTGCAGCATCCAGGAACGCTGTGCAGAGGAAACAATGCTAGCATCTTCTGTGCATTTTTAAACAGTTATCTGTAATATACTGCTCCCTTCACTTTTCTGGAATCTAAGGGGAATACTAAGTTAAAAGAGAAAAAAAAAAAAAAAACCAAACACATAAAAGAGACAATTCTTTGGACAGCTGTACATGTATTGCATCTCTTTAGGAAGCAGCAGGAGCTGTTACACTGCCCTGCTCTCTCCAGGCTGGGTCAGGGCAGGGTTGACAGCCCAGAAGACCATCAGGCAAGGTGCAGGAACCATTCAGGAAGCCCAGCCAGGACAGCAGGAGACAGGGTTGGGCACAAGCCTGCCCACAGGACAGAGGGCAGGACAATGTGCCCCTGTTCCAGCTGCAATGAGCCCTCTGAAGCCATGGGCAGATGGTGTGGGGAGTGTACCTAGTGTGGTATACTGATGAAAAATACCTTGATGCATTAAATGTTTCCTTTGCCAGCTCTGCTGCACTGGAAGATAAGGGGGAATTATTCTCTGTTACCTTACTTTTTGGATAGGAGGGGAGGGGATAGGTATTCTGGCTACCCAGGAAAAGAGATTAGCATCCCCACCTTTGTCACCTAACTCTAGATGCATTCAAGTACCTTAACATCCTTTTTACATGGTGAGGTCCTGAACCACACACACAACTTCGTATGAGGCCAGACCAACATTAAACACAGCGGGCTAATCACCTCTTTGACTGCCTGGTTATGCTGTCTGATGCTCAACAGTATGCTGTTTGCCCTCTTTGCTGCCAGGGCACACACGTTCAGCCAGTTCTTCACCAAGGGCACCATCTACCTGATCATCTCAAAGTTGGACAACCTGTCCAGAAGGATGCTGTGAGGGACAGTACCAAAGGCCTCACTAAGATCCAGAAATACTAGCTGACTGCTTTCCCTTCATCTGCCAGACAAGTGATTTCATTGTAGGAGGATATTCAATTAGTTAGACATGACTTTTCCTCTGTGTTGACTGTGTCTGATGGCTGCACTGTCCTTTAAATGCCTTTCAATAGGATCCAGTGCAATACATACCACTTTCATCCTGTCAGATGGGAGAAAGTTTAGAGAATTTTTTCCTGTGTTTTGTCAGTAATGAGACTCCCCTTTCAGATCTCCCAGAGAAGATGGTGACTCTCCTGCTGCCTGGAGGCACTCTGGCTGCCTGTACATTCTCCTGAGAATAATTAGTGCATTTCTGTGACCATAGTTATATAACCTGATTTGTGAGAAACTTAACTCTCAGCAGCCAGTCTGGCTTGTTTCTCTTAGATCAGACTGAGCAAGGAAGGCAGCCTACAACATTATGTATTTTTAATTGCAGCAGACACAGGTTTCATAAAAGTACTTTTCTATTCACACTTTCCCCTTCCCTCTGTTCAACTGCAAAAAAGGAAGAAGCTTCCATACACATAGTCTATCAATTGTTAAAAGAACCTTTTTTTCTGATCAAATAATGTGGAGTTGCAAGGCCTTTGCCTTTTCTAACAAATCTGTTTTAGATCACAAAGAATAACCGTGCTGTTGTCACAACAGCCTGCACTGAAGTGTTGTTTTGAAGTACTTTGTTTGGGATGACGGTACATCTGGACAGTTTCTTTTCTTTTTTTCCCTAAAGTTCAAAGCATATTTTTGCCAAATTATGTATTTTCTTTCTTGACGTGGAACTATTTCTCAAATTGCTGACAAGAAAATACCCTGCCATGCTACCCTTTCCTATCTAGACCCTAAATGTAGAAAGTCCAGTGTTACATATTTTTCCTTATTTATGGAAACACAGGAAAATCAGTTATTACAAACTGATGGAGGTCTTGATAAAGACCACCGCCTATGCAGATTAGATTTGTGTTTCTGATTACTGATTATTTTTTACAACAATCAGGAATGTAAATTATCAGAGTTTCTACAAATAATGTAACACATGTTTCTTATTCAAAGTGTGTTTCTACATAGCACTAAATGCACTATTAAAGCATTACTTCATTTTAAGGAGAAGGTCAATATTTCCTGAAAAATCTGTCAATGTCCATTAGACATTCAGTGACGCTTCATGTATGTATCATTTCAAGAGAAGATTAGTGCTTAATTCCTTATTAAGAATACACCACATTCCAAAACCCACATTAACGTTTATTCACAACAAGCTGAGACAAAGCCAGAGGATTCAGAGGTCAAGGTCCATTATTTGGAAACTAAAAATCATTACCTCATTTCAATACGCATTTTGAAAAACCCTACAGCACACTGCATATCTGAAAACTTACAAACTGTGTATGTTCTTTCTCATCAGAGTTGCATTCTCTGCGTATTCCAATGCAATTAATGCCTCTTCTAGGAACAAGATTATGTAAGGTTGTATTTTTCCTACTGCTTTTATACAACTAACAGCAACAAATAGTGAGCTGGATGTTTGTCCTACTTATGGAGTAACTGAAGATTCATAAGTCAACCCTTTCTTGTCCCATACTCTTGAAAAAATGGGGGTTGTATACCTGGAAAAGGACAGTGCTTGCCTGAAGGTGAAATTAAAGAAGAATAGAACTTGTCTTTCATATGAATAAATATGAATCTAATTAAGATTAATTTTCTAAGTGCAAATTGGACCTTTTTTGCTACTGGAAATCATTAGGAGAAGGCAAATATGATCAAACAATCTAGATCAAAACCAATAGTTCACCTGGCTTTTTCTAAATCTAACAGGTGGTGCAGGAGGTAGTAAGTAGATCATACTCATGGTAAAGTAAGTCCTTAATTATGTTTCTCTTACATGCAGATAGATTCTAGAGAAAGCATGCATTGAGCTGTACATTAGAAATGTGAGCCAAAGAAGCTTGAATGAGCATTATTTATCATGATACACCATTTGTTAAATTTATACTACTCCGCTTTAAAGAAGCTGGAAACAGTAGGAAGCATATTAGAGCCTAAAACTGCAAGTCAGGGATTAAAATATAGCTGATGCAATAAAGCAGGTAAGGATGATACTTACTCTTAACGATAACACTTGCCTCTCCCATAGAATCATGACATCAGCTAAATTCCAAATAAGTCACAATGCTCTTTAAAAATGCTTTTCATTATTCATATAACACACACCAGTGATCATTCCAACTTCTCTCATTCTTCAGCATCTCTCCTGTTCTGCTACCACCACAAACATCAGAACCCACAAGCAGAAGGCAGCACACCAAGAGTGTACAAGTAGGACACTGTACAAGTAGGAAAGGACAGATAGGGCAGATACCTTTGCAGCAGAGCTGAGACCCCAAACCTCAGTAAAGTGCAACTATAACCTTTGGCAAGCTTCAACAAAACCCCTCATTATTTGCAGCTATACTTAATACTGGAATGGATTCATGTGAATACTTACAGCTATTGGCTGCTCAACAAAGGCAAAGTTCAGGTGCTCTCAGTTTATAGCTCGACTCTTGTAATCTTGGTTTTCACCCATTTTTGTGCCATTAAAATCTACAGAAAGGCTTAAGACTTCCTGTATTCTGACAGGATTATCTATCAAGTCTGTAACTTTTTGCTCACCTTGTATTGTAGGAAAGCTTTTCAAAAGTATAAAAACATACATTCTAGAAACTAAAATTATGTTCTTTAAACACAAAAAATGAAACAAAACAAATGTTCAGCTGTCTGAGTTAGAAAGTCTTCCTGAAGTAAAAAAGTGAAGTCTCTTGAACAATGTGCCTACAAGTGACCTGGACATCTGTAATCTCATACACTTTATCCATTCCATAGCTAAAGACAGGATAATATACTTCAAATCCCCCTTTTGATACTGCTGCCCAGCAGTGTCTTCTGCTTGCTTTATTGCACTGTTTTATCCATAAAAGGCAGGTGAAAATCCTATTAAGAGAAACGATCACAGCTCCTTGGATTATTTCTTTTCTTTGTAATAAATGTGATTTCAGAAAAGTGATGCCATCCCTTTGTCCTTGCTACTTTGCAAGAAGAAAGCTAAACTATGTTAGGTTATGCCTTAAAAGCTCATCTGCACACCCACAGAGGAGCATAAACAGGAGCCCAAATAACACCCAGCCTGGCCATCTAGCATTACAGTGTTCCTGGAGACATCCAGATGCCTCCAGGCATCAGCAGCTTTGGAGGTTGGGATCCAGGGCCAGTCACTGGAACTGAGTGATGAGCTGGGCAGCCAGAAGGATCCACTGTGTGTTGCTATGGATGTTCAATTCACCATCCTCACTAGTGCACATGTACCCTGCTCTGCCTCAAAAGGTAAGCAGGATGAGGCCATTGGTGCTGTGTTCACATTCATGCTCTGTGATCTGTATGCCAAGCATGTACACACGGTGTATATGGGCTCTGTGGGCACATGCCCACATGGAATACATTAACAGCCTTGCTACTGCTTGGACCCGGGGGAATGCAGGTGCAGCATGCTCACCTCTGCAGCATCCTCGCCTCTGGCAGGCTGCTGGATCCAATGCGACAGTTTCCCCTAAAAAACAATATGTCTTTCCAGAGGCTCACTAGCTAAAATGTACTTAACTGAGCTTCCATCCCTGCATTCCTGCAGTTAAACATCTTAACATGCATAGGAATCATCTTTTCCAGCTGGCTGTAATAGATCAGCCAAAGCTTTAAAATATTACACTATCTGCATTATATTCATATTCATATTAAACATATGAATTTTTTTTCCTTCATTTCACTGAAATACTCCCTCACTGTAAATTCTGTTTCCTTTCCCAAGATGAGGTGCATCCACAGCATCACTATGCACATTCACGCTTGGTGGAAAAAGGGCTGCCCATGAAATTCCTCCTCCAAGCACTGGTACATAACTCTGTTTTTAATAAACATTCATTTGTCTTTTAACTCCTTCATTTTCACCTGTTCAGTAGCCAGACCATGGATAACTTTGCTATTTGATACATATATATATTTGCAGTTACTATATAGAATATATTCTCACTTTTTTGTTGAAATGCAGGCAACTGTGAATTGGCAACATTTTCTCAATTTTTTTTTTTTTTTAAAATGAATTATTTCTGCAATTATCTTTGTAAAATTTTACACAGCCATAGTTAAGTTAAATAGTAAAATAACAAAAATCTGTATTTCTGTAAATCCTGGCTTCAATTTTAGCTTTTCATCTGTTCAGAAGCATGTTTATCCTCTCAATATTTAGGGGTTGTCTGCTGCGGAAAAGAAGAGACACAACTACGGATTGGATATGTTTTCTGTATCTTCTACTTGCTTTAGAATGCACTTTGTAGTTAAAAATCCCATTTCTAGCATACAAGAGAAGGAACAGAAGACATGCCACTGATTCAGCATACTTTGTTCAGAACCCATAAAACCAGCAACTGCACCTCCTTTCCTTCTGTGCTTTAACAGTGTACATGTCAAGCTCATAGGGAATATTCTTATTTGAGAAATTCATACTGACAGAGTAAATAATACGATTTCAGAATGGCCCAAAATCAGTATATGAACATTCTCTGGGATGAGCAACCTGCATCAGTGTCTCTCTAGCAAGGGTCAGGAGCGATCCCAGGCAGCTTAGTGCAGAATCACTTTGTCCACTTGAAACTCTAGTGTGCAACTACTAAGAATGTGTTTCTAAGAGAGAATGTATAACTAAGACAGCTGTACTGCTCTGGTCCCTTGCAATGGTGCAGCACAGGGCTACGTAAATACATCCCCATGTAAATACAGCGGAGTATGAATAAACAAACACCTCCTTTCAGAAAAGGTTTTAGGATATATACATAAAAAAAAAACAGAGGAAGACTTTGACTTTTCATCTCAACCAGAAGACACCAGTGTATTTCCTACTCCACTGTAATTTCAGCCCCCCAGGATGGCTTACAGTTATGACAAGTGGCACCGCTGTATCCAGTTCCATCGCAAGTGCACTTGAAGCTGTCCCACGTCTGAGTGCATTTGCCACCATGTTCACAGTGATTGGGCACACACCTGTCAGGACAAGATGCAAAGACAGAAAGAAAAAAAATAAATGAGCATCAAGATTTACACACAGGTACATTGTGAGCTGCTCGAGCAGTGCATCATGTCCTTGTGTCGCAATTAATCCTTGCTATTTCAGGCAGATTATCAGAATTTATACCTGAACATGCAACTGCACAAAAGTTTATTCATCCAGGCCTTGCTGTAGCCCTTGTACAAGCAGTAAAAAAGCACAATCAAGGTGGAATACATTCACCCATCAAAATACAGGGTTCTAAAGTATGTTTGACCAGTATTTAGCTGTCAACACTAAATGGACATCCCAAGTCACACCTCCTGCTGTGAAGGTGGTGTCATGCCTCAAGGACTGCAGTCCCACAAGTGACTCAAAGCAAGAATGTGATGAGTTGCTGTTCATCTCCTTGTTGCCAGCAGTGGAAAAAGTGGAAGCAGACTGTCTGCTGGCTAGGATGGAAATTACTAATGCTGTATTATTAAAACAACTGGCTTCAGTATAGAAGCTGTACGTATTTCTTCTTCACAAGGATTTGCAGCAAAGGTAACTCACCTTTGCACTACCACCTGCTTTGCTGCTGCTGGAAAGTGTAAGAAATGCAAACCTCAAAGACATAGCAGAACATATTGTTTGAAATATTATCTAAATGTGATTTCAAAGATTTGAATTTGTCCAGTTTCTTTCTAATCAAAGATAGCTGAAAATGGGAATTGCCACGTTCTCTCACCTTTGAAACTATTAAATTTCTTTTCTCTGACAGGGCTTTGAAATAATCATTTCAAAGTATCTTTTTTTTTTCTTACTAAATTCATTACAGTCAGACTCAATACAGGCTCTGCATTTTTGATCAAGAACTAAAGGAGTTTTTCTTTCATTTTAAGTTGGCCCAATCTAATTTATGAACTACTTTTTTATTCTGATATTAAAAATGAAAATTAGGAGACCCCTTATTAAACAAATAAAAATGTTTTCTTAAACACATTATAAATTAAGTATCCTTATCTTCATGATAAATCTGAAGTTCATCATATTCCTGAGGTAGCTAACAAAACTCTATTAAATAACATCTAGGGACAGTTTTCCTCTGTAACAGGGTACTGAAAGTGAAAATACCTGGATGCACCTCCTATATGACTTCTATATCCTCATGTCCCATCTGACAGCACTGGCATACATGACTCAGCTACCAAGAATAACATATGATGCAATATGAATAAAAACAAGAGCAACAGAATGGCACATTCTAAACATCCAAATGATTAACAATTGATATGATGAATCCATACCTGGTGAGGACAAGGGTAGGGAAAGCAGAGAGCAGTCACACTTCAAAAATAATCTCATAAAAGTAACTTTATTCAAGGCTATAAATATCTACAGAAGTTCCTAAATCTGAATATGGTTTGTACTTTTTTCCAGCCTTTCAAAATTACTGTGTCGCACATATTTTCTTCTTCATTTACACTTGAACACACATTACTTTAGAAGTATTTTTCCCATGACCAAACTAACCATTTTCTATGTGTATTTCACCAGCTATTTATATGAAGTTTCACATATAATACTAGCAACTACTTCTGCATTTTACTGCAGTATAACTTATTTTTATTGCAGTGTAACTAGCAAAGATACTTCATTATTGACTATATAACTGAGGTAAACAACTTAATCTAGGGACATATGAAAACCAGATATTTATCTGCATCATTTAATGGAGCATATTAAGTCATAAAACCAGACATATTCAGCAAACTCCTTGATGTTAATTTTATACTTCTAGTATGATGGTTGGACCAGCCTAGTCTGCATCTGCAAATTCCCCATTTACTCATCTTTTTTTTCCCTGTTCTAAATAGGATGCATTTAGAAAGAGGGAGTAAATAATATCTTAATATTAGTGCTAACTGGAGTTTAAATAAGACTACAGGATCATTCCTTATGTCCTCCCTCCACTTTCAATTTTCTGTTAGTTTATCAGATAGAATAAGAAGATTTATACTCTATTAAATCTGTTAGCAAACCTCTTTAACATCATCTGCTGCTCATGTGTCCACCTTTTGCACAAACCTCACTCTCTGAAATAGAGTTTAGAGGAAATTTTAGGTAACCAGAAAGTAAAAATTACAAAAAAAGCCCACATTTTTAATTCAGCAGATATATCAAGAGCAATGCAATTTCTCACTGTGAACTCCATTATCCTTCAAAAACTCTTCTTGCCATAGAGTGTTAGTAAGATACAAATACCGATTAGATAGAAGATATCTTGCCTATGTATTTCCATACACATCTTGCTAAGAAAGCTGAAGTTTTAAAATTCTTTAAGCATATGCAATCATATAGTTTATCTACTTTATGCTTAGCATTTAGTATATACACAAACCATATCAACTCAAAGCCAATGCATGCTCTAATTGCAGTTCATTTGTATTGTAAGACCATATTTCTAGGCAATTCCGTCCAGGAATCAGGCTACATTACATTAAAAGACAATTAATTTCCAAACCACCCTTCCCTTCTGAGTCAGGCCCTGAAGTTAGAAGCCGCCACAAAACTGGGAAGAAGAAGTAAGGTCCTAATGACCAAGTTGTGTTCTTTCCAGTTCAAAACACTGACAACTTAAGCACTGCTGTTTATAAAGTCTCGCTGACTACACATTGAGAACTTTCTTACTCCATGACTCTTTCTGAAAGGCAGGTGTAGAATAGAAATTCATGCCTCCAAGTGTAATACACTTCTTTTTCATTTCCACCCCAAAAAAGATCCATAGAGGGTTTATGGATGCTGTTTTCTTTGGGGGTTTTATGGGTTGGTTTGTTGGGTTGTTGTTTTGGGTTTTTTTGTAACATTGACTACGTCTCAAACAAACTTTGTTCTTTGGCATTTACATCTGATGATTTTGCAGAGAGCAACTGAAACCTCTCTCAGCCTGTATTTTAATGAAAACAAGTATCCTGTAGGAAAATGAGATTTTCTATTGCTGTTCTTCCTCGTAGCCCTGCTCCCACTTGCACTTGTGATCTAATGAGTAGCCTGGAGAAGGTTTTACCAATGTTTTGTGATTTCAGAGATGATCAATATTTGTGTATTTTGCTACTGGAATTATTTTGCTTCATAAATAGCAATTTTCTGACTAATCCAGAATAGTGGCTCAAAGCCATCCTGAGATTACTCAATACATTAAATATCCTCAGTACATTCCCCCATTCTTTTTCTCTTCAAACACTTCCAACCAACCAGCTCCATCTTTATACAGAAATTCTTGCTGCTATTGTCGAAGCATTACTTAGTTCTGTAACGTCATCTGAATCGTTCTGCTTATTTTTCCAGGCTGAATCTGTACCATCAGCACATTTCATCAAGATATTCCTGATTTTGAGCCAAGGTCAAAGCATTAAATAGGATCAGCTTTGCAACTGATCTCTGAGAAATTCAGACAACAGTTAACCCGTCATTGTAAGACAATTCCATTTGCCAGTTTACAAGTCACTTTGCAATTAATTCCTCTCTCAAACCCCATCTTCCCTAGTTTAGCTAAAAACTTCTATCATTACAGTGTATCAATTGTTTCATTGACATCTGACAAACTAGATCCTCTGCATTTCTCCTGCCCAAGAAGAAACTACTGTGCTTTATTGGAGAATGAGATAAGTTAATCCCCAACAATCAACTGCTGAAAACATCTGCTGCATTTTACTCTCCCTTCTATTTCTAGGTATTTGATTACGCTGTCCTCCATCTCTTCAAAACCTCAGTAAGACTACTAAGATCAGATTAATAGGAGTCTGGTTATGTGGATTGATTTTTTTTCCATCTATTAAATTGCATTTGGTTAACTCTGTAAACCTAATACCACAAACCCATGCCTTTTGGTTTTGGTTTTCTGGGTTTAAGGGCTACAATATGACATGTTAGTATTAAACAGGGCTATCTTTGCAATTACTATCTAGTTAGCTTTGGTGTCTACTTGATGCCTGCTTACTCTTTACCATCCTAAGTGACTGCTGTTATTGCTGATTCAGTAGTAATATTTAATCTGAGAAATATGAGCAATTTTCCTAACAGCAGGTATAGACATTGTTGCCTTGCTGCGATAGGCGCCAGCTCCTTTCACTTCCTTTTCTCTCAAATATTGTAACAGTGTCCTCTAGAATCATACTCTTTTTTCAGTCCTCCACAACACAGACTAAGAAAATGGACCACATATCCTCACCTAAATAAACCCCATGCCATTCCATTCCTTTCCTGCTGCTGTTCAACTATGCCCTCCTTACTAAAAGCATATATACTTCTCCAAACCACCACTTGGAAAACTGGTCTCTTGTACACTTTACCAGCAGCCAATTCTGGTTAGTTATTTGCAAGAAATCTGTTTTAATGAACTGCTTGTGTTTTAAAACCACAGACTGCAACTCCGATATTCCAGCAGAATGAGGGGAAACTCTGTGTTCCACTATTTTCCTCACTGTCTTCCTAAACAGACCATGAATAAGAAATACAAACAGTCTATCCATGCACTGGAGGGTTAACACTGCCTGAAGCTTTAATACTTTTTTGGGAAATGTTGTATACAAATACGTAGTAAATCACTAAGCTTCTCCCCGCTCCTAGACTGTCCAAGAGATAAAACTGGGAATACACAGATATCAGATGACAGGGAACAGTCTGTGAGTTCCAGGGCAATCTAACAACCAAGAGAAGAACAAAATACCTGGTTTAAGCCCCTCTGCCTCTGCCAGAAACATAGGGACTGCCTGTACCAAATGAATTTGGACTGATATGAGGTGTTTGCATGAAGATATGAAACTGGGAGAGACTGCCCTTTAGAGGACTGTAGATTATAAGCAGAAAATACTAAAAAAAAATAGATTGAAATACTGGCATTTAATACAATTAGAGCATGTGAGAAGTCAGACACTGAGGCAGGAATGAACAGGGCATGGGGGAAGACCCTGGACAGAAAGTGATTCCACAAAAAGGGATCTGGGGAATTCCACACATGGTACCTTGATCCTAAGTCAAGCCACCATTCTATTGCCAACAAGAAAATAAAAAAAAAGAAGGGATCTCATAACATGGGCATAAGCAGGAGACTGACATGAAAACCCCATGAAGCAATCCTCTTCCCATACTCAGCAGTATGCACGTGAGCAATGGCTGATTTTTGAACTGCATAAAATGTTGCTGGAAACAGGAAGGTTGCAAACTATATTAAATGTCCACAGAGAACGGGCAAAACCAAACCTCACTGGTTTGTTTAGTAGTAAAAGGTATTTTAAGATCAAATCAAAACAACACACATCTAACAACATAAGTCATTCTACATCAGGAAGGACGTTTGGTCCTTCCTGAAGGGAGAATGACTTCAGAGACCTCTCCAGACTCCCTTCTAATCCAGGTATGTTCATACCCCAGAAGAAACAGAAAGCATTTATTCTCTTAATTTCCCATATGTAACTATATTTTCTTGGTGTTGTGACTGTGCTATTTAACCTCTGAAAGACAACAGGTCCTCCTCAATCTTTTCAGAGGACTTTATGCCCAGGGCAGGGATTTTTAATACATTAACTAGCTTCCCCAGGCAAGTTGTGCCCAGGGTATATAGCAATTGACTCCAATTCTCAGGTTTACAGGTCATCTGAGCAGGAAGACTGAAACTTATTCTGTGCAGGAAGTCAAATGTCCATATGGTGACACACAGACTGTTAAATTAAGTCCCTCAGGACTGAAGAACCTTCTCAACTTTCACTATTCTCCACTGTGTAACACAGACCTTTCCCTTTTTCCTTGCTTTTCCCTTTTCTTTACTGCTTTCCTTCACGTTTTCCATCTCTAGCGTAAGTGCAAGATACAGTTTGTGCACAGATAAAACCAAAACATTAACTCTCTGTACATATACATTAGAAACAGCCAAGCCAAGAAACACCACCAAACATTCACTTCAGAGCTCAAAAGGAAGGAATGAACTACCCACAAGTGAAATCTGACATGTATTGCCCACTAATATACTGAAAAGAGCTCAGATGCTGCACTGATAACGACAGCATGAGAATTTCTGTAGAGCAGAACAAAATGTTAAAGGCTTTCTGCAATGGAAAATAAGCTCAGCTGAATTATTCTTAACGTGAAACTCAATCTTTTCTTTCTCATAATCAAATCCTTCTCTAATCTTGCTCTTGCTCACATCTCACCTCTCACTTCTCTTCCAAATTGATTCTGTTCTGCTTTTTTGTCCATTGGCCTGCCTCAGAACTAGCCATCATCAGTTTATGTTGAATGGTCTTGCAATATTTTTCCAATAGTTGCCCTTTTTATTGCTTCCAAACATACCTTTAATCACTATTCCTTCCAAAGATCCTTCAACATGCATACTGTTCTTGCTGAGTCTTGTCACCATTTGCTTTCACACCCCACAAAAACTATTAAAACATATTTAAAATTTAACCTTTTTTTACTGCACAGGCTTACCAGACTGCTCAAGAAGATTTGGTCTATAAAACCGTGTAGCAGGACAATGATCTGTAAGAGCAATAAATACTGCTTTCAGCTGGTAGTCTGAATCACTGAATATATGTAGCTTACTTAAAAGACCTAGTGTAAAATAGGAACAAAATCACAAAAATAGTCTAAACACATGCATCTATTTGCAATGATATTGCACATTAATGAACAACAGAATGCATTCCACTCATGGTAACAGTAGTAGCGAACAATAAAATAATCCAATTGAGGACATGTTGCTACTGCAGAGTTCTGGTGTAGAAACATCAGATTACGACTACCCACTCCACAGAGAGACTCTGATTTCAGTGTCCTAAATAAAAGTAAAACCAGTCGATCTGACCTTTAAGTTTCCTTCTTATTTTTTACAATATAAGTGTTTGAAGTGACTTAGAGATTTTCAGCAACAAGAATTGTGCATCAACACAAATGACAGATGGGAGGGACTGTAAAATTAATTCAGATTCACAATACTTCCCAAACTGGTGTCATTTGCTGCTAACTTCTAACCTAACTGTGCATAGATTAACAATGGCAGAACAAAAGGATCCTTCCAGAGCCTGAGCCAAGAAGGATCCAGCCTTTCTTTATCATTTACTGTAATACAAGGTCTTCGCATTTCTTTGGTGGACATTATCAAACTCACTCTGTCATGAGATCAAATCAAAATGCTTGGCACTTTTAAAGACTCTGATTTACATAGAGCAAATCAGTATTAAAATATGCAGTGACATTTGGTTAAGCAAAGTTCCTTAAGGGCATATTCCGAGAAAATGCTGCCAAACAGTTTTTCAGTGTTATCTTCGGAACAATAAGGTGCTACTCTAAGCTGCTTGCATTAGAACCATTAATGAAGGACTAATGCACAAAGAAAAACACTGCAGTTACTTCATTTGGATTAAGTGGCCCTCTTGGATTTATGCAGTTTTTATCCTGTATACGACAACGTAGAGATTATTTTTCCTATCTACCACTTTTAATTTTCAGAGCACTTCACTAACTATCTCTTTAAAATGAAATTAAGCTGGTTCTACTTTAGCAACCGCAGGAGCTGGACAACACATTTTTCTGCATTTGCCATAGACAACCTCCTGAACCTGTTACACATAACCTACACCTATGGTGGTTGATGGCTGAACATCTACTTCCACTCAACACTAACTGTTGCCACTTCTGCTGCAGTAAAGCAGGGGAGGGTCAACCTACTGGAGCAGCTAAGAGGGAAGCTCCCAGCAATGGTATCACTTCTGTCAGTTCCTAGCAATTGCTTCATGTTAGCAGGAGACCAGCTCCATGTGAAGCAATGGCAAGAGGCAATGGTGCAGGATTTGTTTAGCTATACTCCGTATCTTCTGGGGTGGGGCAGGGGAGAAAAACAAGATTAACTAGGTTGAAATGGCCTATGGGCTACATCCAAGTTCCCGAGCTGCAAATGGACTATGCTGTGACAATCTTACAGGGGCAGAAGATAACCCCGCAAAATCATAACGAAGCAAATCAGGCTGGATTAAAAACAGTTTCCATTGCACAATGTTTAAGTTAGCAAACTAGGACAGGTCATCAGCTGGTTTAAATGAGAACATCTGCATATACCTAAATATGATCTTAAGTCTGATAAATGGGTCAAAACAAAAGGAAGAATAAACTGTTACAAAAATCCAGCTACTAAATATGATCTGCCTCTAGTGGAGTTTTAGCTTTTTTCATTACCCTATGAAGAGTTTTGCCTGATTAGTTCCCAGGTTAAGGCTTTCTAGAGCAGCTGAGATCTAACCTGTGTCACTTTTGGTCTTTTGGACTGGGGTATTTGATTTATTATTAAGACAAACATGTAGAAGAAATGGCAGTTACATCTCTGACATAACTGCGCTAACGTGGCACAGTTCGGCCCTCCTGGGGATATGAGATGTGTTAAGCACTGAGAATCACCAGAAGAATCTCATGGTTTTTACTCACTAGGCTACTGATATAAACCCTTTAAATCTTTTCAAGCATTGGATTAATTTGTAGTCACTTAATCACCTCACTTTTGCAACTTCAACAAGTCAAAAAAAGAATATAGTATCTGGGCCTGAAAGCAAACCATAAAATTGGTTCTTAGGTGACTTGTTAATTATTTATTATTTTTACATTTTACAGATTGAATTAAATACAGCTTCTGAAATTTTATGGAATAGACTTCACTTTATAATCCACACTAGACATTTGGAGGAAGTTTCTCTTGTTCTTTAGAAGATTATAATTATCAGAGGACATAGAGCAGTGAGCAGCCTACGTAATACAGAAGACTGACTACTATATTCCCCTGTAATAAAGATGAGTGAACTCACAATGAATCACCAGGCAAATAGAGAATTTCATAGAGCTTTGTTTTAAATGAGTTTACTCCTAAATTTATCTTTGGGGAAATAAAGAAACTGACCATTAGAAATCTTTATGTTTCTTCCCATAATGCAAAGAATTATTCAGCAATAAAGATGATTACAGAACTGATGGATGACTTTGTATCATGCATAGCTCTTTGCTATGACAATCCTCCACTCCTTGGTGTACACCAGAACAGATCTTACCTTTTGCATTACTTGTTTTGTCCCTCATATCTTCATCAGGGACAGCAGTTATCTCACGTTCATCTTCAAATAGGTGATAAAAATACTGATGCACCAAAAGCACAACCTATTAAATACGCCTTGCTTTGCAAATTTATAGCATATGAATCACCTTGATGGTCATGGAGCTATAAGATGCCATCAATCACCTACATGGTTTTGGCTCAGCATCCTGTTTTCCTAGCGTGGCTACGACATAATGAGATGGAGGTGTATTTCATAACTGGTAGGTTGAGTTCAATATACTGAAAGTCAATATCCCAACTGTGGTTTAAAGGAAAGTTGAGGAAAACACATTTTAGCACTACTAAAGTGATGCTGATCTTGTAATGTGACGACTGCCTGAAGGATTTTATTTAAAAATACTACAAGATGATGGTGTGCGGTAAAAACCTCACAACAGCAGGTGATCCTTTACTTGTCTGGCATGAATGACTTGGGATTCACCTAAACCACCATTCTTTCTTATTATAGTCTTTACCATCATCTGGCCATTTTCTCCACTGTGGTAGACAGTCTGGAACCTTCCCTAGAAAATAAGTTACCCTGCAAGCACTGACTTTGAGGTTAAGCTAGGATAAGCCCTAATGTCTTGACAGAAACTGTGGTCTTGAATTAACATCTACATTATCAATTGTTAATTCCAGTGGGTTGTTCCAGTAGCTGCATGACTGGGAAGAACCTGCTCTGTAAGCCCTGTAGAAAACACTTTCAGCCTGAACAGTAGAAGTTTTTCCTCTTCAAAACAAAAACACAGTCTTGGCAGTAAAGCAAAACACATACTCTATGCAATGGAACAAATGTGAAAGAGAAGCTGATGTTTCTGAGACATTTATCCATAACAACTGGTATAAATGCCAGTGGTATTAGTAAATCCCTAACGGAACACTTTAAGTAAAGGATTATAATTGCTCCTGCCTCTGAGAGAAATACAAGTAGTCCTTATTTTGGGCAGAGCAAAAATAAACCTAGCAAGACTTCTACTTATCCCACTGTACCACAGATGAACAGCTGAGACAGCATGCTGCCCTTGCTATGCATCCTCACAGACTCTTTAGTTTGCTAAATATTGGCAAGGGCATACAGATTAGGTTCTGAGTCATGACTTGAAATTTAATTTGGATCAACTATGAATGAATCAAATGTAGATGACATTCATACATGGCTTACTTATTTTGCATGAAATACACCCCCTTAGCTGACCCATACAACAACAAACCTTAATGATGTGTGTTCAGCATTCATTAGAGGCAATGTGATGTAAAGGTATATGTAACCCTTTCCACTTCCTCTGTTCACATTTCTCATCCACTTAATCTGCAAGATTTTTGGATCAGAGAAAGGATTTCAATTTATATATGTACAGGATGTTATCACAATGGAATTTCCTCTTCCTTATCACTGAAATCATTGGAAATAACAATGATAATAAACAGTAACACAGAAATGAGTTATTTTTTTACACTACACTATTCTCCTCCAGATCATCGTGGAGAACAGTCACACCACTTGCTAAAAACTACACAATCTGCTTTTTCTTCTTTACTGTGACAATTCTGCCATGTACCACAAACAGCAATATCCTTACCTAAAATATCATGTATAAAATATGAAGCATATAGGTTCACCTGACTTATCGCCCTGTTCTTTGTGAGCCCTTGGCACACATCAGTGTTTTATTCTTTTATAGAAGTCCTAAAACATTTTTATAAATTGCAGTATAATGAGCTTTGTACTCTAAAGACATCAAAAGCAAAGATGAGCAAATGAATTCACAGCTCTGCTGCAGTGCAGTCACAGCTCTGTAATAAATATACTAATACAATGTTCTACTCACAACCTATTATTCAATTCATTTTCAATTTGCTGAAAATAGACATGTACAGTAAGTAATAAACAATTCCTTTATTACCTAGAACTTGTGCAATGAACTGTTTTCAAGCCAGAAGGCTCACTGTTGAAGTCATAAACAGCTGTGAGTACACAACCCATGTATGTGCATGTGTGTTCACACAGCTACATCCAACATGCACAAACATACACACGTTTTTTCCATTAATAATGCCAATTTCAAGCTGCTGAAAATGAGCAGTAGCTTCAAGAAAATAATTCTTATTGAGAGCAAAACTGGTTTTAAGGAAAATATAACAACTGTTTTAATAACGTGTACTTGACTGTAAAAATTGTAATGACACGATACTAGTATGAAGAATTGTAATTACAAATAGCTCATTGCTGGGAATCTATTATTCTACTTAAATAGTCTTGTGATTGCCCCATAGGAAAATGGATAGACTATAATTTAGAGTCATTTAGAGGCTCTTGATTCTATTTTTCTGCTTTTCAAGCACTGCAATTTGGGCACAGTAGTTCAGGGCCTGTCAGTATTTCAGTTTATTGCTAGCTTTGATTTCTCAAGGGCTTATATTTCAGTTACAAAAATTGACTCCAGAAATTGAACACACAAAGCATAAGTCAGAAAGGAAATAAACAGAGGCATACTGCTGGCACTGGTTCTGAAACAGGTCATGCAACTGGCTTACCACTTTGTATTCCAGATGAGTAGGGACAAGCTGGTAGATACTTTTAGTGTTTTCATTTTAAACAAAGGAGGAAAAGAAGGAAAAAAACCCTTCACAATATGCTGCTTTTGCTTTCCAGGCAGTTTGTCATGAATTTTTTGACATTTCTTTGAAACAGACTGTTCAAAGGGCCAGATTTGATTAATATCTCGACTGAAGTAAATGTTGGAAAACACGCTGAAATTCATGAAACATGTCATTTGACAAGTTCAAAATGAAGAGTGCCTTCTTTTTAGTTTACAATATCTTTTCCATTTTGAGATGAAAGTTAAAATATGCTACATGAATGACATTCTCCCAAGCCAAGTAATAATACCTTCCAACTCTCTCTTTCAAACTAGAATTATAGTTCATAATGTTTTCCTGAGGGAGCAATGGCTTGAAGCAGTTGAGTGGGGCAGTATGCAACTGTTGAAGGAACTTTGCTTTGCAGCTTTGATGGCTGCAGTGACAGCTGAACTGGGAAGAAGGTAGCCTGAAAATCAGTAGATCTGATATGGGAACAATCTCAACTGGTTGTGCACCACTGGGTGCAGCAATGCTAAGAAAGAAAGCTAATAGGAAAAAGGAAAATCAGATACAAACTGCAGAGAAATCAAAACTGAGAGGAAAAAAAAAAAAGAGGAGAAAATAAAATGTTTAATCACAAGTATGAGCAGTGTTGGGAGAAGCAAACTGGTGAAAATAGGAAACTGGAGCATTGTTCAAGGCAAGCCAATAAGGAAACAAAACAGACTCCAAGGACAAGAAAGATGAACTACTGCAACCTTGAGTGCCACTCTTAATATTGCATTTTTAGATAAGATTAAAACAGATGGCCAATGCACTAACTTTTGATAAAACAGTTTCTCAAAAGTCATGCAGGGGCTGCACCTAAAGAACAGAGTTAGTAAGGTTATTCACTATTAATTGAAATCTGGCATTTTCTTGGAGAGGAACTGTAAGAGAGTATCTCTGCATAATAATCCAGAGCACTCACTGTGTCAAGAGAAAAAGAGTGTAAAGAGGGTATCTCTACATAACAGTCCAGAACACTTGCTTTGTCAAGAGAAAAGGAGTGTAAAGAGAAATTTGAGGCATGTCAGACTGACCTAACCTTTGGGACAGATTGCACTTTCGTAAAGCAGAGAATGATAAAGCTAAGATGTGGAAAGATGATGTTCTAGGAAAGGCTGTAAAACTGCTGCCCAAGCATCAAGTATACTGAAAGTCCAAAGAGGACTGACGCTCGTTATTTTTTGAGATACCTATTGTCTGGACCAACAAAATCACTGTTGTGGGAAGCATGAAACAATGCAGGCAAATCATTTCTATGTCAAGATACTTGCAATTGTGTATCAGCACTGGAAAAAGACCTCTTTGTCTCTGTTTTTAATAATATTTTGTTAAAAACTCCAAGTGTTTTGACTGTTTCACGGATATCTGCTGAGGCTTTCTGTTTACCTCAGATCCAAAGAGATGAAGTGCCATGTATACAAAAGAAGAAAAAACAGTGCTCACACTACTGCAAAATTGATAAAGCTTTCCACTGTTTTTCAGTGCCAGCTGTATGATAAACATAGTGCAGGTCTTGCAGAAAACTTTTTTTCAGCCAACAGTGTTGATAGTGAAATATTACAGAATTAGCCATGAAAACAAAGAAATACAGTTCATTTATTCCATTCACTTGCCAGAACAAGTTTCTGCTTTATTAGCAAGATAAAACATACCCAGTGACAAAGAATGAATCACTACATGCACAGGTATTCTAGCAATGCTGTCTTAATTTCTGGAGTTTTTTGCAAGGCAGGCAGCTTCAATTAAAATTCGACCATAAACTATCACTATTTACATTTCAATGCAATATGGACACAAGTATCAAGATTAATGCAACTTAAGACTGAAGTAGCCAATGGTATGCATTCCTAAGATAATAATCCAAGATTCATGATAAGTAAGTAAGATTATATACACTTTGTGGACCATGCAGTAATGAAAGGCTTATTAAATCCTTGAGATGATAGCTGGTTATTTGCCCTTCAGTAGCAGAGTCTTCCTCAGGCTTTGTTCACTATAAGACACACATTAAAGAGAATGGGTAACTAACCAATTTAGCCTATTATCATTAAGCATATAGGCTGTCCATTTCATAGAATCGTAGAATAGTCAGGGTTGGAAAGGACCTTAAGATCACCTAGTTCCAAATTTCATTAATGGCTTTACTTACAAACACACTTTTTTTTTATCCTAAAACTTTGTTGCATCGAGTTAACACTCATGTCTTAACTTCAGCCTGGAGAAAACATGGTGGCAATGGCTGCTTCATCTTCCTGTCATACAAGAGGTTGGAAAAGCTGATACAGCATCTTCCTGTGGTCAAGTCTTAACTTCCTGAACGTAGCTGATACCAAGAGCTTTGCAGCTTTTCCTTCTTCCCTGAATGATCTGCTTACATTTATGTGTAGCAGCTAATGTAGGAGTGATCACTGCAGAAAAGGTATCCCAGATGTTCAGCCATGCCTGTGCTGAGCTGTAGTTACAAAATGCTAAGTATGGTAGGCTGTAACAGAAGGTTTAAATTGCAGTAATTTCTGGCCGGGCACCACAGGCATGAATACATGATCCTTTATTCCCCACTTACTTTACTTACAATGTTCAGACTCTGCACTTTCAGCCTCATGTGAAATATGCCCCACATTTTCGGCATTTTTTCTTGTTTTGTCCTGACTTCACTTGATTCTATGTCTGTATTTCCAAATTCATAGCTCTCTTCTCATTCCCCAGATTCTGAACAATTCCTCTTTTCTCCTGCTCCCCTAGTTGGAGTCCTGGTGAACATTAACAACATCAGCCAGCTTCGTATATTACTTCAGGTCTGCTATTACCATCAGACATACATATTTTGTTTCTGCCTCTTCCTACTATGAGTATTTCTGATCAGACAAAAGAATCTTGAGTAGTGCCATAAAAATCTCTGTAGAATACAAACTTTTGCTAATGTCATTAAATGTCTGTATTTACAGAGTGTCCTCCATAGATGCATAACTCAGTCATGTCCTTGCAGTGAGGGAACAAGTGTACAGGTGGATTAAGTCTTACAGTGCTAATGCCTAAGATGTAGCCTGAGTACTAATGTTCTACTGTAACCAGAAAAAAGTGTTTCAGGATTAAGGACAAAGAAAGCCCTATGAATCATCATTTATAAATCCAACCTGGTGAAATTCAACTAGGGTTTTGTTATTTATGTGATTTTTTCCAACAGAAATAAGCCAATAAAACTTTGAAATCCTCTTGTGGAATCCACAGTGATTCTGTAAAGCTTTGTTAAAACAGGATTTCTGAGATAGGTTCCCTGGTAGGTGCCTGTGGTTCCTGTTTTTGATGAACAAGGCACTACATCCAGCTCTGCAAAACAAAGATGAAAAGGCAAATAAGGGAAGCTTTTCTTCCTACAGAGACTACTCAGAAAATGGTCAATAGCAAAAAGAAATGTTCCAAGTTTGGGGAGAAACTTTTCCTTCATCACTCTAGCAACCGAACATTTCAATGTTTCATCCTCTCTAGTGTTCAGATATGTGGCATGGGAATCAAGGTCACACTGAGTAACTGCATAACATGGCATGATACAGCCATTCTTTACATTTTTCAGTAAAAAAAAATTAGGAAATAATTATATTGAAAAAATAGCATCAAATTAATCAAGATCTGCTACACAGTCTGCACTTAATTCTTAGACTTTCAAAAACCCTAAAGAATTCAGCATTGCTTAACTGAGCCCATTTACAGCAGATAAAGAGTTTAAAGCTTTAATTCAGAAAGACAGTAAACCAAGATTCAATACCTAGAGATTAATATTGCTCTAATACTTCAAAACCAAACCAAACCAGAGCACAATGAAAAGTGAAACAACTGTGAAAGTGTCAGCCTGTATGGCCTTCTGTTCCAGCCTGGTAGGTACCACATCAAACTTGCAAACTATATTTAAATGTGAATTTCATTTTCAAAATACTATTAGTAGTACTCCCAATTAACTTAGCTTAGAAACTTAGAACTGAGTTTGCTCATCTTTGACTTTTTCCCTAAAAACTGAAAGATTCCTCAAAGTCTTTGCGATTGTTGTGCCCTCACACAGTTTTGCTCACTTGGTTACTGGACTGTAATTATCTCAATCCATGGGGTTTGTATTCTTTCAATTGTCCTCCTAATCCCTCTGGGAGTGGGGGAAAGAACAGGGGGAAGCTAATGAACTGTGTGGCTGATTTATGGCTGAGCTTAAACCATGACACACAGATAAGAAGTTCAAGAGCTGTATCTATATTTGACAAATAAAACATAAATGCAATTAGAAATAATAGCATTACGTAGTATTTCACTTCCATATACAGATGTAGAGCTAAAAACTTGAAGCGTGTATGTATGGGAAGAATAAATGCAGTGTTTATCCCACAGAATGTTTCTGCTCCTTCATGAGGGCTTATGGGAGCAATACGCAGGTCATCTGAAAGCACTTTAGTATATCCAGCCACACAGTGGATTTACTGGATTTATATTATGCTCAAAATAAGGGACCAGGTATCTTCCAAAAAACTTCATGCTTACCCTAAATGAATTCTTCCTTTCTAACAGTCCTTCTTTTACACTTTGCTGTTGAGTAGAAAGATGGAGGGGAAGTGTCTCTCCTTTGAACCAGAAAGCGCTGCTTCTGATACATGATTCACTGTCCCATTTAGAGCTCTTAAGTGGTATCATCAGGATGCCACTGATGCGACTACCTTTTACTTGTCCCTTTATGCAGTACTATCTGGACAAAATAACTGTTAAGTGACAGTACAGAATGAGGGTGACCTTACTGGCACTATCTGGCAACAAACAGTTTAAGAGACATGTAGGTCCTTTCCTTTCCTTTAAAACAGTTTATTTCAGCAACTGGGTTTAAAGCTTGATACTTTACAAACTACAGGAATCAACACCCCAGAAGTGCAGAAGTGGAAACTAGCCACATCAGTCAGCTTTTCCACCAAAGAAAACCTGTCTTGTAACTACAATGCTACATTACACAGTTTACAGTTTGATAATGTAGCAGAGCCCATGTTAGTCCAATTCCCTTGTGAGCCACTGCCTCTCATTATACTGAGACTCTTAGCAGTTTGGGGGCCTCACAGCACCGTCAAACACATAAAAGCCAAACCTTCACAATATGTCACAGATCAGAAGAGATAAATCAGCTACCAAAATATGCTTTAAGTTTCATAAGCTACTCAGAAAGATCTTTATAGTGAGTCACCAGTTTGCAAAGATAGGTCACATTTAAATTATGAACTAATGCATTATTTATATTGGAGAAATTGTAACTCAGAAATCACAGCTGCAAACAGGAGAAAGGTCTATGCAAGAGCAGTGAAATTATACTGCAATCTACTCAGCCACAAAGATAAATTATTTCTAAGCAATATATATTATAAATAGCAGCCCTATACAAATAAGTTGTCCCTGAATTATAGTGGAACAGGACAAAATTCTAACAATTTCAGTGAAAAACTGAGTGTTGTTTACAAGATAATGACAGTCTTCACAGACAGAAGAATACATGGTTCCCAGTGGGCTACAAACTACAATTTAAGCCAGAAGCTCCATTGACATAACTAGTTGCTAGAATTCTGAAGAAAGAGTCATAAAATATTGGGTATTATCCAGTTTTAAATTGGAAAAATCTATGATACAAGAAAAGGAAATTCATTGTGCGGGAGGAGAAAAAGTACTAGTGAACATGTGATCTAGAAAAAGACAGACGAAAATTTTGCTCTAAAATAGTGCTCTTTGCCCCCTTTCCCCACAAGCCTTCTTTCTCTTGTCAAAGCTGAAAAGTTCCAGCTCTCTCAGCCTCTCCTCACAGGAGGGATGCTCCAGTCCCTTAATCACCTTAGCATCCCTATAGTGGACTTTCTTCAGTATGCCATGTCTCTTTTCAATGAGACAGTCAGATGACGGTCTTCCAAGCTTACAAAATTGATGATCCTCTTGCAATGTATGGGCCTTAGATTAGAAGTAATGTATCATATGGTCATAAAAGAATAGTATTTGAGAATGCTGGGGCTACCCAACAGTGAAACACAAACCACATAAATTACATCAAGGTTCTCCTCAGGAATTAACTGAATGAAAACAATGTAGTATGTGCTATGTAATATTGACTGTATAGTAAAGCCCAGGATGCATGACTAGTTTTACCTGCAAAGATGACTACAATAAAGAAAATAAAAGCTTGAAAAGTGCTGCAGACAACTGAAAGACACATGGGGAAATAAGAATGGCAGATAAGAGTTACTGAAGTAGACACATAGCTTAATTATTCTATCCTCATGAAAATACTGCAAGATCACTAGCAGCCAGCAGGGATAAGTAGTTCAGTTTTATTATTCACGAAAAACATTCAAGATATATGAACATATGCTTTAAAATATCAGTGCCTCATTCCAACCTCTTCTTAGGCTGTCATAATTTGTTACTCTTCTATCGTAATACATTTGAATTTCCACCATCTTCTGGAAACTTCCTCCAGCACAGTATTCACAATAAAACCTTGAAGTATAGATGGTGTCAAAGGATCTCACCTTAATTCCCAAATATACAGTTGTGATAATCTAGGACGGACCATAACATAATTCATAGACATGGGTTTTACTTCCATCTACATCTATGAACAGGCTCATGAGCCATAGGATGCCCACTGGCCATTTTGCTGCTGCTGCAGTAGCCTGGTCCTGTGGGACTCTCTAGGAAGGTGTCCTGAATGAGAGTGTTAAAACTAAGCTTTTAAAATGGCTTCATCACCCACTGTTGTCTGAGGTGTGCTAGTGCTGCACTCTAAACTGGGCCTCCTCTGACACAGCACAAAACCAAAACAAACCACAGTGAGTAGTACTTCCTTCATACTTCGCTTGTTTGATCCATACATCCCAGTACAATACAGCCCTTCAAAAGGGTCAGCTAACATTCATTTCACCACAGCAGCATGCTATAGCAAGCTGACAGTTGTGACACACTGGCAGGACAAAGGAGGAACACAGGAATGATAAACAACCGTGACACCAAGAACTCAGCTCATCTTACAGACTGCGATGACAGGAAGAGATACCATATGCTTTGTATCCCTTTCTGGTCCACTGCAGGCATAACAAAGTGTCTGGAGAGAATCAGAGATCTCATGCCTGCTACACCTTGGTAAATACAGGACTGTACCATTTTCCAAACATTGTCTCATTTCATGGATCTCATCTGCCCCTTTGGTCCACATACAGGTATCCAGTGTCCTCCAAATACTGACTGTGTGAATACTTCTAGACTCATTCTGAAAGGGTAAGCCTTCTTTCCTTTTCACTTCTGAGTATAGCATTTGCACGTACCTCTGCAGCTAAAAGGGGCAACCTGATGAATAAGTCTAAAAGGTTAAATTCACCTTTGACAAATTAGGAGACTCAGAATAACCTTTTTTCATTTAAAGATACTCTGATAATGGCTTTGGCACATTTTAAGCTCTATGTTGCCTGCACGTGATCCTCCCTCTCCTCTTACTTCCCCCTTGCCCCCCCCCCAAAAAAAAAAAAAAAAAAAAGATTTACATGTTGGTACACTACAAATATGGTTTGCTTTTGACAGGGATATATAAATCTAGCTCATGCATGTATCTCTTGCTGTAAGGCATAGTCATTTTTGTGCACTGCAATAATAACAGCTTCTCACACAAAAATAAAGGTTCTTTCCATCCTTTGGCAAAGAAATCATAGAACCACAGAATGGTTGGGGGTTGGAAAGAACCTTAACATCCAACCCTTTTGCCATGGGCAGGGAGAATAAAGAGCTCTTGTTTATAATCTGCTTTGAAAAATACTGAATTTTTTATATAGGAGCACCTCACATAGAATATAGTGAACAGAAGAGTATCCTAAGACCACAGCACTTTGTTTAATTATGAACATTTCCAGTTACCACAACCCTTTTACAACATATACTAGATTTAGGGTAAGGCATTGCCATGGAAGGTTTCAAGCAGAACTTGAAAAAGGCAACAACATATCAAGAGGTTTCTGCATTAAATCCCCATCAAAAGAAAAACTAAAGTCCATTTCTATCCCTGCATTAACTTCAAAACTTACAAAAGAAGGCAAATATGCACCACACCTAGAATTACTTTAAGCAAGTGAAATGCTGCTAAATGCTGTATTCAGTGGAGAAAATTAAACTAGCTCATTAAAAATTCCTTTTTTTTTCACTGCAAAAGAAACCATAATGTGGTGGAGCTGTTCCAATGGCATCTCAGAACTGTATTCTATACAAGACCTGTATAGACGTAATCTAAAGTAACTTCTCTCCTGGAGGCAGATTAATTCAGATAGACTGAGGAAGCAATAGAAAACCTGAACTGACAGGTCTTGGTACCATCTGCAGCTCAGGAGGAGGAAGAGGCAAACAACTTATCCTCTGATAGCCTCAGGTATGGTGAAAAGCCACATACCTGCAGGTGATGTGCTGCGGGCTAAAGCTGAGCAGGCAAGCTATCAGTATACACACATACACAATCAATCATCCACCCAGCTCCAGCTTTATGAAGCTGGTTAGCCAGAGGACGATACAGCACAGCCCTTGTGGATGCCTGGTTTCTCTCATCATGAAGGATTAGCTTTTCCTTTGATGGAAGGATACTTGATTAGATCTCAACTGATTTGGATGGTATTATGGGAACTAGAACTAGGACAACAGATGGCATCACCTCTAGTTAAATTTCATGCTCTTTCATTCAGATCTTCAGAGCACTGCTGGAAAGTTGTTTTCTAGTATATATCAGGTGGACCTTGGCTTCTAGCTGAAAATTAGCAGAAAATTTTTGAGGCTAATATTAATGCCCAGAAACTTCTCCCATTTTAGAGGACACCATCATTCCTTCTGCCCCAAAGGCTTTCTCTGTAATCTCTCATGTCATAGAATCATAGAATAATTAGGGTTGGAAAGGACCTTAAGATCATCTAGTTCCAAACCCCCTGCCAGGGGCAGGGACACCTCCCATTAAACCATGTCACCCAAGGCTATGTCCAACCCGGCCTTGAACACTGCCAGCGATGGAGCATTAACAACTTCCCTGGGCAACCCATTCCAGTACCTCACCACCTTTACAGTAAAGAATTTCTTCCTCAGATCCAATCTAAACTTCCCCCATTGAAGTTTGAACCCGTTACTCCTTGTCCTATCACTACAGTCCCTCATGAAGAGACCCTCCCCAGCATCCCTATAGGACCTCTTCAGATATTGGAAGGCTGCTAGAAGGTCTCCTCGCAGCCGTCTCTTCTCCAGGCTGAACAGCCCTAACTCTCTCATCCTATCTGTTTTACAAGTGAATGAGTAAAAGGTGAGTGTTATACAATTACCTTTAAAAATACAGTACCCAACTGTGCCAGGATTTGGCTGATGTACAGGAACAAGGACATCAAACTGATTTAGGAACAAACAATGCAAAAATTAGGTTTCATGTGAAAAAAACAGTGCAAGCACTAAAAGGGAAACAGTGGGATGCTGGTGGTACCTTCTTTTATAAACAGAGGAAATCTCTTTATCAGTGAAGTTAACTCTCAGGGCAATGTCTGAACCACTGTTCGGAAATTCCAAATGACATAGGTCCTAGCTATAACTGATTTCTCCTATTTATGTCTGAATGGCCTACTTCTCCTTTAACTCCGCATAGCTATTTATTTCTCTGCAATAGAACTAATTTCAACATGCTGTCAAGAGGACATCCTGGAATGTTAGCTGTAGAATTTGCTTAGAATGGGAGAACTTCTTTTGTAAGTTGGAGAAGTTATTCAAGTGATAAAATGCTGCTGGAAATAAACCATTCTGACTATTTAGTAAAGGGTAATAAATCAGCTATCCTCTTACTGGAAAGTTGTCTTGGAAAACTTCTTGTATTAGCTGTGTTCAAAAGCAACTAAAAAGAAGCAAGCCGAATGTGAAGAACTACTACAGAATGAAGTAAGAATGATTTTGAAAGTAATATTTTGACACTACAGATATCCACGGTGCCTCATATTTGGATACAACATGTATTTCTTCCAACCTCATCTCAAAGAATAAAAGGCTAGAAGGGTTTTGGAAGAGGACAGCTAAAAGAAATGCAAGGCAAGCCTCTAAAATCAGCAGTGTGGTAAACTGGCACTAGGAATGACTTGCCATCGTTCTCCCAGTACAGACACTAAAAAGAATCCACGGCAGTCACCAGTACAGCATGGTCAGAACAAAACCAATTTCCTATAAAGATCACTGATCACTGATGTCTTAAACATCTGATGGCTGGAATGTATCCCAGAGAAATACTATCCTGCACTTATCCTGTTTCTCACGTTTTCCCTAGGCATCTGTTGGGTGCCACTGGTAGTACTTTTTTTCTTTATTTAGAAGAGGCACGTCATGACAGTGGCTAGTGTGTTTCCTTTCATCACTTTCAACACAGGTTCACAGTTTGATGGTTACTTTTTAGTCCTGTGCATTTTGTTTTAATTATATCCTAAATTCATAGATCTGTTACTGAGATGATGGGTGCCTCTGCAAATCTTTTAATGCGTAATTGCATTCATTTTAATCTTCAGCTCCAAAACATACAGAAGCTTTCTCAGATTCAAATTTCATTACTAACCCTGGTTGACTATTAGCAACTGCCCCCTTCAATAGACTTACAGAACTAGAGTTTTGGAGATGTATGTCTCATTAAATACTTACATTTCACAGATATTTCCTTGTGTTTTTATGGTTCAGCAAATTCACTCAGCTGCCAAAATGCTTTCAGATTCTCCTGCCTTTAACAGAACTGCTATCCTAGCTTTAACATGTGAAAATTACTTTGTTCTTCATATGTGCTATGTCACAATAATTCATTTGTCAGCCAGCCCATTATTTAAAAAGTATACTGAGGTTTTTCTATTGGAAACAGAGTGAACTGTGTATTATTTGCATCCTAGCTTCACCTTTCTTCTGATTTGTCTTTTCCCATGAAAAGGGAACACCTAACAGGACCCTGTACATTCTTCTCACCACAGAAAGATGAAATAATAAGCAGGAAACTCAACAACTCCCTGAAGATGCCACTACAGTGATGGAGGAGACAGCTTAGTCACAGGACTCAAGGAACTATGAGGCTGATGTTTGTTATGTTGGAGATAACTGCAGGGTCAAAAAGGTTGAGAATAAAGTTCTAACTCTAAATATATGATAGAGAAAGAACAAAAAGCCTTAGACAAAACAGTGTCAATGGAATTTACAACATCCCTTAGCCTGCAGCATTTATTACAGCCTCTTCAACAGTCTGCACTCCCTCTGTCTTCAATGAAGAGTATAATACAAGGGGAATTTAGAGCAGGAGTCTCTGAATTACCTTCTAAACTATAGTGTTCTACAGTAATTGTGGTAGAAGTCCGTAGAAATCAGCTGGCAGATATGGTTAGCTAAAACAGATTATCAAAACTGGTGTGAAAACACATCTCGCTCTGCATAGTGAGACCAGAATGGAAAGAGATTAAGATGGAACTGTGGAAAAGCAACAACAACTATGGGAAGAAAAAATACAGTCAATGAGTTGAGTTCCTATAAACAGCCTGCTTGCCACATGCTGAAATATGTCAATTTTTTATCAGAACTTCAGATATTCTCCTCTCATCTAGAACAGTCTCAGAAATTTTACTCACTGGAACTCATTATATGTTAGCGAGTGCCAGCACATTCAGGATTAGAAGGGTTGAAAAGGACTGGTGCATCTAAAAGCTTTAACATTTTAAAGTTTTTAAACAGGATAAAAGGCCTTCTATATGAACAATACAAACCTGAGGGCAGATCGCAGAAAGTACAGCTACCACGCTAATGAAATTTAGCAATAAAACATAGGAAGCTGTGAATTTCACAAGATGGGGTAGATTTTACTTGTTCAATAATTTGAGTGAAATATGACTATATACATCCTACATTTCCCATCTGTGAACAAAGAATAGACTGGATATAACAGGAGAGATTGTACAGTGCAGGTCTGGTCCATATAATTTTTAAATAATAGGAGGAGAAATGGATAGATGATTACATACTTCTATTTCAGTAGATATGAAGATGGTAAAATCTGGATATTTTATCATCAACATTACAAATGTCATCCACTGGTTATCAGCATTAATTTGAACATAAAGGCATGACGCAGTTGGTGCTTAACACCACCAAGATCATTATGTAGACAGATGTTGGCTGAGGGACATTTAATTAGATTAGCTAGCTACACTATCGAGTGAGTTACTATTTCTGCTTCCTCTAACAAATGGCTTCAGATGCTGTTGACCACCAGCTGCTTTTAGCAAACACTGCATTCATTTATAACCCCCGAGAAGTCAAACTGTGGGTGTACTAACCAGTACACCCACAGTTTAACTTAGGCACTACAATCCGGCCTCTAAATAGGACTGGCTGCAAAAAGCACATGGAAAGAAGTCTCAAATAAAATCAGGCTGCAATTCCATTCAAAATAAAAATGGGAGAAAGCTGTGCTTTGCTCATGATAGGTTTTTACACAAAGACTACTTTCAACAATTATCTTTAGGAAACACAGCGGTGAATTGTAGCTAGAAGTTTCCACTTACTTTCCTGCTGTTTTCCAGCTATTTACTAACCTACTTGCCTGTTATAATTTCAGACTCGAATTAAAAAGATAATATTTTATTGCCAAACGCACAATTAGCAAGCCACAATAAGCAAAGACAGCGCTGGGCGGCCGGGGAGTCTCTGCCCCACCGATGGCGCACCAATTTGTCCTTTTATTTGTTCTTTTATACAGTTTAGTCCCGTTTTCCAGGTAATCCCCTCTCCTTCTCGGAAAGTCCATCCTCTGTTGATTTCGCAACTTGAGCATGTGCAGTTTCATCTTCTTGGGGGTCTTGAGGATCGTGAAGATGAATTTAGTAGTCTTCCTCTTTGTCTCAGCACATGTGTGTATCAGGCTTTCTTGTTATCACTCTCCATATGCAGGTTCTATCTGATCTAGCAGGGCATAACGCCATTAAGCAGGGTGTAACTTCACAAGAGTTCGTTTATCTGTCTCCCACCAGGTTAAGTTGCACAACACCCCTCAGTTATGCTTTGAGGAGCAAGGGCTTATCTGAACTTTTCAGTCTTTCTTCTCTTAGCAAGCGTTAAGCTATTCCCTTAGGTAGCTTTTATGAACAAACATTCTTCACTACCTATAACAGTAAACAACCCAATTCAGTTTCAGAGCCTTTTCAGCTAAGATGCATTGTTCATCCTTTGAGCCGTTCTGCCTTGCACCCTAATAAAAGTGGAAATCAGGCATGGGGGATGGGAATGCAGCAGAAAACACAAGCTGAGAAGTGGAGATCAAAAGGGCAAATAGAAGCAGAAGGCAGTGAAAGGGATGCACAGAGTCACAGCTGAGTATGCAAAGCCTGAGAGTGATGGAGGAGATAAAATGGCTATTAGAAAAGGCAAAGAATAATGTGGTGAACAACACATGGGTTTAGATTTCATTTCTGTTTGACAAAGCTGCCTTCCACCAGTGTGACTTCATGGAAGCCATGGCCTTAATTCATCTTGGAAGTTGTTGGCTTGCTGCTCCCTGGGGCACTGGCTGGGAACATGCTTTGGCACAGAAGCTGCCCTTTGCTGAGAATGTAAATCCCT
>JASSUY010015622.1:0-14273 GCA_032466535.1 Forpus xanthops | reverse complement strand
CATCAACCAACACCCCCAAGTCCTTCTGCAGAGGGCTGCTCTGAATCTCTTCTCTACCCAACCTGTAGCTGTGCCTGGGTTTGCTTTGCCCCAGCTGTATGACCTTGCACTTGGCATGGTTATGCAGGTGTAGAACCTTGCACTTGGCATGGTTATGCAGGTGTAGAACCTTGCACTTGGCATGGTTATGCATGACATCTTTTTTGTGCTTTGATCCTAGGTGCCTTTGGCATGACCTTGAACCTATTTGGGGGCAAGTAGGGTGAAGTGTTTCAATTAATGTCTAGGCCACCTGTTGTTGTCTCCTTGTCGCTACACATAGACACTAATAAAGACCATCTGTTGTAGAAATGTGTGTTTCTAATCAGGTATGCTTGGGTGAGCTAATATGGGAGGACAACAGATGCAGTCTGCTTGCAGGAACTGAAGCTTGTTACCCCTCCTGTAGATGCACCTCCATATAGGCTCCTTCATAAGACTATTTACAGGATTTAATATGTCCATTAATATGCAACCTGGGTTGAGTCCCACCTCAGCTGATTTGTCATAGCTTTCCCAAGTGTTTGCTTGAATCTGGATTCATGGCATGTGGGTTGCTTGTCTGGCAAGTCTAGAGAATGGAGGAGCCACCAGTGATTTTGATTTCAATCCCCTGTAGGGTTTGGGGTCAATCCCAGGGCATGACACCAGTGCCTTTGCTGCCTGCTTAGTATTCCTTCCATATAGGAAGAAACTGGTGGGACTGTGTCCACTGGAGTCCTCTTCTACTCACAGAGCTATTGAGAAGCCACAGGGAAACAAAGCCCTTGCTCTTTTCTCATCAATAGCTCTACCTTTTTGTGATTTCTCCTTATAACCATCAGCTGACTCATGGTTTTTTTTAATGTCCATCTTGGTTTTAGGCCCCTTAATGATTAATAACATCTTAATGACACTGTCCCCTGGCTTTGTCTCTATCAGGGAAGCATCTAATACTGTACTGTTTGCTCACTTGAACAGGCCCCTGGTTTTACTGGACTTGCATGAATGACATGATATGAATGCAAGTGCAGTTCAGGGGCTGGGCTATGTCTTGGATTCTTGTAAGAAGGTGATTTTATTTCTTCCAGCTTGATTTTGGGGCATGGAGAGCAGAACTGAGGCATCTAGTTGTGAAGCAGGATGACAGTAACAGTCATGAGCAGGAAAGGCTTGATCCCTGCCTGCTTGTAAGCTAACCCAGCTGGATGTAGAAGAAAGGACAGGTCCAGCCAAGAGCTGGAAAGGGTGAGAGGAAACCTCAACCTCCTGAGGGAAGCAGAGACTGAGATCATGAAGTCGTTCTCCTCCTCCTATTCAGGAGGTCTGAATTGTTTAGGTTTGTCTAAACTAGACCGTGGTTTTGGCAAACCTTCAAAACCTTACGACATTCTAGAAGTAAGAAAAGAAATGCAGATTTGTATGTATAAGCACAAAATTGTCTTTAATATAACATCTGTCTCAGTGGAAATGACCAAAGAGAACTTGCAAAATCGCAAGTGTTTCTGAGGAGTCTATGCCCAAAGGTGAAAGTAAGTAAGTGTAACTGGCTTCTCTTGTTTTTACCAGAGTGTTTTAGGTAATCCTCTCTGTTTTCACTTGGATGCTGTTTGCAGTCCAAATACTGACAAGTGCTGTAAGATGGCCCCCATCTCCTCCTCAAACTTTTCTCCTGGAGTCAGGCGATTAGATTAGACTCTTTCATCTAAGTGCTTTTTTTTATCTTTCTGATCTGTGGAGAAAACTGGCAGATATCATCTTTAAAGGTAGGGAAAGTGGAGCCAACATTTTGCATTCTAGAAATCTCATTATTTTCCAGCTAATATGCTGATTTTGTATGCTGGGGTTTGGCAGTGACACAAGGGTCATTGCTGAGCAAAGCAGAAGCAGGCCCATCCTGAAGAAGCCTGCATGGGTAAAATATGCATTTTCTATGGATAGAAAGTATGAATTCTCTGAGTCATGTCAAGGAGTGAGGCATTGTGGGTAATTTCCCTTTGACTCTCAGTTTATAAACCTTTCACAAGAGGAAAAAGCGTGGTTTAAGAAGTTACTTGATATTGCTCTGTCCAGAGTGCTTTTCCCAGGCTGGATCTGGGGAGGGATTATCTCAGATTTTCATTTAGTTCTGAAATCCTGGGTATTGGTTTTATAAACTAAAGCCCCTTCGCGGCAGGTTGCTTATTCTGTCTTGTTGTTTTAGCTTGATGCATAGGAAAGAATTTCAATTTTCTGAACGGATGGGGTGCGTGCCTTCCTGGGGTAAATCAGCATCGTTCAAATATTTAAAGGCAGATGCATCAATAGTGGCAGCTGAGGGTCTGCCTTACTTTGATTAAAATCTGATGAAGATTACTCAGTCCTACCAAGGGACTTGGATTACCAGTCTATAAAAAGTTAAGTAGGAGAGGACATTAAATATAAAAATAATCCAATGAAGGATGTGAAGCTAAATGCACTGAAAATTGAACATCCTCCTTAAACAGGTGGAGGGCAGCAGGGTTTGCAAGCAAACACTGCTCTTGGAGCTAGGTCTGAGGCAGAAATACTGCTCTTGGTTTCTCATAGCTGTGGCCTCATCTTTTAAAGGCAGGCTTTTTTCAGAGAGGGCCTTGATCATTAGCAAATCCCTAAGGGAGTGTTGCGGGAGGAGGTGTGGGTGATGAATCCTTTGGAAAATCCTTGCCTCTGCTTCCTCAGGAGACGTGGGCTAGTGCCAAATCTCACTAGCAAAGAGGTGATTGAAGCTGAGGAACAGAAAATCAACTCTTACAGACTTCAAAATATGAAATGTGCATTTGTCTTACAGTGGATGAACTTCAACTCTCCCTTTTCACCACAGCATTTTTCTCCCTTCATTCTTCTTAAAATGTATTTGTGGAATGTTACTATTATGCCATGTGATTAGGCTTGTTGGCTAGTGACTGATAGGTACATTGCACCAAACTTGCTGGGCAGTCAGCAAAGGTGGCCTTTTTCAGGAGCCTGTCAAATCACTCAGCACGTGTCTAGTTTCCCCTAGATTTCTCAGACACATGATCCCTAAACTCTACAAAATCTGTTTTGTCCCTATGGTCCTATGAAATAGTGATGCAGCTTCTGGTAGGGCAGGCACACTTGGGTGCTAAGCTAGATGGCTTTTGAAGTCTCCCAAGTGCTACTAAGAGCAGCAGATTGATCTACTGAGCATACTGGCTTGCTTGGGTGGGCTGCATTTCCTTTACTGATCTCTGTTAAAGACATCTGGAAGGAGATTTACAGAGGTTCCAGGATTTGTGACTAGACTGTCCTTTTATATCCAAGACAGGCAATAGTGAGTGCATGGTGAGCTAGCTGGTCTGGGATGACTGGAGGTTGCTCTATGTCAGAGGACGCTGTGAGCCTGGAGAGTGGGGCTGAGTGGCCTTAAAAATGCTGGTAAGTTAACCTTATGCATCTGAGATTCCTGGAAGAAAGGCAAGGAGTAGTTGTGGAGTCTCCTGGGCAGTTATTTGCATGGGTGGTCAGCAATATTGCCTGAATGCTGCAGCAGCAATGCTAGTCTCTCCAGTATTCTTTAATCAGAATGTTGTGGTTTAAGGCCCTCAAACTCACGCAGTCGCTCTCTCACTCAGTCCTCCCTCTTTCTTCCCCAGTCCCAGGGGGGACGGGGAGGAGAATCGAAAGAATGCGACTCCCACAGGTTGAGATAAGAACAGTTTAGTAACTGAGGTATAACCCAAATCACTACTGCTACCACCAATAATAATAATGACAAGGCAAATACAATGAAAGAATACAAGAGCTCGCCAACTAATTTCCACCCAGCCCGATCAAGCAGTGCACCTCCATGACCTGATGCCAACCTCGACTGTGCAGTGCACACCCCCCCCCTTCCGGGTCTCTGCTCTCTGTCTCTACCTCCTGGACATGACGTGCTGTGGTGTGGAATACCTCTTTGGTCAGTTTGGGTCAGGTGCCCTGTCTCTGCTTCCTCCCGGCTTCTTCCCAGCTTCCCCTCCTCCCTGGCAGAGCATGAGGCTCAGAAAGTCCTTGGCCAGTCTGAACATTCTAAGCCATAACTATAAACACTGGTGTTATCAGCACTGTTCCCAAGCCGAAAATCCAAAACACAGTGCTGCACCAGCTACTACTTAAAGAAAAATGACTGCTGCTGCTGAACCCATGACACAGAATTAGGGTCAGATGAGGATAAGATTGTGTTTTAATAAGTATTTGTGCTTTCCCTTCCCCCCTCCCCTCTAATATTGTTAATTTTCCTTGCAGTAACATGCATCGTTCAGTTTCTGTTGCTCCATGTGCCGTGCTCTGTTACTCTGTCTCATTTAACAGCCACAGAGCAGGGGGAATGCTGCCAAGGCTTTTTCTGGGAATTTGCTCTGGTCTTGCTACTTCCCTGGGAGTGCTCAAGTGATCTGTTTTGTTTGCAGATGGAATAAAATGCTCAGCTGTCAGCTCCTGAATGGACAGAGGCCAGGGCAAAGACCAACTGCTCCTTTGTCTCTGTGTGCAGGTGCCCACATAGACATAGCCACGGTAGGTTTTGGGCAATGACTTTTTGGCAGAGAGAAGTTGATAAACAGTGAATGTGACCTTTTTGCCCTATTTTAAAAGACATGAGACTTTGTTTAATGCAGCCTTAGGTTAAAAGTGCATCTCCCCCTAATCCTTTCCTATGTGCAAAAATGGGGGCTACAAGTGCCTGTGTTGCCCCATGGAAGGGCACGCCTCTGTCTGAGATGCAGTTGTATTTTTCACTTGGACTGGGCGTGAAACGACATTTAAAGACATTGGTAATTGCAATGCGTTGGTGAACATGTTTTTAAAACACCTGCTCCCTTGTTGGAGACACAATTATACTTACCCAGACTAAACCGCTGCCGGGAAGATGGAAGCGCAGTGCTCTTTGTGGCTGTCTGGACCATTCATTTGTTAGTATAGGGTTGAATTTCTGATGACTCGGAAGGAGCTTAGCTGCCCTTCAGCTATTTGCAGATCTGAGGATCAGTGGTACTGTTGTTATGAGCTAAGGTTCTGAGCAGAGTTGGGACCAAAAGCCACCTCAGTCTCCAGGTGCATGTAAAATCAAGCAGCTGAGGTTTCCCAAGTGTCAAGTTTGCACAGGGCACTCCAAGGCAAGTCCCAGAAAAATAATAAGGGGGATGCAAGGTATAGGATTCTTTCTGCTTGCCTCAGTTTCTTTCAGGCTATGGGAGCAAATAGAGGGAATTAAATATTTCAAGCCTCTGAACCATCTGAAGTAGATTAGGAATTTGAGATGAATGTTGTGCAACAACAGGGGCTTTACTACTGCAGGAGCTGGTGATATTGAGTGTCTTATACTTTCTGATTTATAATTCCTTCCTTATCTGGTGTCTTGTATCAAATATCTTTGTACACAAAGCCTGAGGAACATTTGTTAGGAAAGCCCCTTGTGGGACATGCCTGTGAGCCTTCTTTTTTAAGTAGACCAGGTAAAAGCAACTGCATAGCTCTTGAATACCAGAGTGGACCAGAATTATGTAGGCACAGGGTGAACTGGTAAGCAGTGGTCACTAGTTTGTATAGCTCCATGAGCCACACTTGCAGCACCCTGGGTTGCAGAGCTTGTGGGGCAAGCTCACTCAGGGTATTTTAACCTGAGCTGTGGGTGCAAGCCATGCTCTGAGCTCCTGGGATATTCTTGACTCTCTGTCCTACCTGGGTTTCCTCTTTCTGAAGTCTCTAAGAGCTGGACAGATCAGCTCTGTACACCCAGCTGTAACAGCCTTCATTCTTGACTTTCATTTACTTCTCTGCAAAAACAGGGTTAATGTGTTTTGGACTCCTTTTTGTCCACCTCTAATAACTTTCCAGCCTGATGGCTGAGTGAAGATGTGTGTGCCAGAGATCTTAAAGATAACAAGTTCCTACCAGCTTGATATAAATAGATAGCCAGGGAGAAGACTTTATCTTTGCCACTCTCTGCAAGGGAGTTCAATCCTTATCAGTTCAAGAGCATCTGTGTGTGAGAGAGAACGAAGAAGAAAGATGTTATGAATGCCTATGGGGAAAATTGCACTTGGAGCTGGTATCCTACTACATCCTGAAGAATACCCCCATGATGTGTAACTGCATGGAAAGTGGAAGTATTGCTGGCCCTGCTATGGTCTAAGTACTGTGTGAAGTTTTCTGTTGCTTTCACCACAGCCTTTCATCATCAGAACTCTGACACTGGAGCAGAGGGTTACAGTCTGCTTCCCAGGGGGATGAGGCTGGTTTATGGGGCAGCTTTCCCTTGCAGCAGGTTTTGCTTTCCCTGGGCAATAGCCACTATTTCTAGGCTGGTCCTCTAGCTCATCACCCAGCTCCTTTTCTGCCCTCTGCCTTTTGCAGAAAGCTGTTTAATCAAGAGTGTATCAAAATCCATCTGTCTACACTAGTGTCAACAACTTAGCTTCAGGGACATTTTAAATAATTTTCTTTCCATACTCTGTAATGGATTTCATTGCTGAGGGGATAGAGAGCAGGACAGCAGAGGTATTTTAATTACATCTGATTGTGGCATCTTGCAAGCTTGCCCTCTCAGTTGTTCTGGCACAGCACCGTTTAGATCCCACTTTTGTGAGCACAGGCATGTTAACTGGGGATTTATTGATTGCAGAGAAAAATATTGATATTTTGCTCCCAACATCATCTTGGGGCTATGTCTTCTTTCTCTACCTATCTTTTGTGGCATCAGCTTCTTTCACATTAGAGGATTCCAGTCATTCCATATCATGTCCTTAGAAGCAGTAAAAGCCAGTCACCACTCCTATAGCGTGAGCATCGTATCTGGGCACAGCAGAGGTACTTTGCTTGCTCTTAAGAGAACCTGCCTTACTTGAAAGGGAAATGTGCATTTGAACCCTTTATCCAGTTCATATCTGTGCTTCACAGCCTGTTAACCTAAAAAGGGCTTCCCTTTTTGTCAGTGAAGTCAGGAAAGATTGAAATACTATCTCCAGCAAGACTGTCTGGGGGAAGGAGCAGAGAATGCAATGGGGGAAGGAGAAATGGAATGAGGCAGGGAAAGCTGCTGGTCTTGCTGAAGCGTCCTGATCAGACCTATGGGACTGACTCAATGAGCAGAGTAAGTCCTGCAACAGGCAAGAGTGAAGCACATTTTCTGAAGTGCCTGCTCACCAAACAAGAGGAGCTCCAGCTGGATGCATGTTAAAATGCCAATAACTGTTGTATCTTTTCATGGCTTTAGATGTATTTGCGCTAGCACTCAAGGCTAGTGGTAGCTGCAGTGCTGCCTGTATGTTTTCTGGAGCATTCAGCAGATAGGAGGTCCCAGTGCCCATACTTAGACCTGCTTTTTCAAACTCTTTAGCACAGAAAAGCCAGAAACTGTATCCAGCCTGGGATCTGGAGGAAGCAGAGTTTGTCGAGGAGGAAAGTAGAGAGTTAAGGTCTTTCATTTTTTTTTTTTTCCCAGTGGCTGCTAGTATGCCTTTCCATTCTTGCCAACGCTTTTGGTTCTGATTTAGTAAGAAACTTAATTCTCAATACCCACAGTTTTTCAATGTTGGAATGTGTTTGTGTTCCTGACAACACTTATCTGTGCAATTTTCTCCTCTTAATAGATATAACCTCAGCTGCAGACTAAAAAAGTGTTTTGTTTGTGATTCCTAGGTACTCTACACTTGATGCATTATCTTCCTACAGATGCAAAGCAAACTCTGCTCCTCCCTTCTGGCCTGGATTGCAATGATGGATTAAGTAGGTAAGTAATAGAGTGGTAATGAGATAACCACTGACACTGAGCATTAATGTGGAAATAAATGAAGTTACCATCCAGAACTAATGGTCTGAACTATCACTGGTTTGTAATTAATGAACAGGGTGGCTAAGATTTACAAGGATATTTTAGGATGCTGCTTGCATGCAGCTTTGGGTTTTATGGCTTGATTGGAGAGAAATCAGTTAATGCCAAGAAATTAATGAATGGGTAGAAGCTGTTCTTTGTCAGTCTGTAGTGCCCCTTTTGTGGAAGAGGCTAGACTGGTACATCTGCCTTTACTTCAGGTAGGTAGGATGCTGTGGCCTTTGCTTCACTCTTTAGTAGAGATGTTGTAAGGTATCTTGGAGGTCTTGTTTCTCCTGTTTTATTAGGGCAGAGCAGAAGGAGCCTTGGGGGAAACAGTACATTTGAAATGAACCTGTGCTGCAGACTGACAGGGATTCTCCAACCAGGACTGAGAATTGAGCAATGACAAGCTGCCCTATTTTGTCCCATGAGAAGACATCTAGTTCCTTCTTCAGGTCGTCTCCTCCCTGTAGCTGTGGCTCTGTCTCCTGCATGTTACTCCCTTCCTCGCCCTGTGACCTCACTCTGGTGTCCTGCACCTAATGCATGAGCCTCCTGGAGCAGGAGATGAGGTGCCGAAGCTGCATACATACAGTGTGCCTGTGCTGAGGAGGTCCTGTCTGGAGAGCTGTCCCTCCCTGTTTGCATAGCTTACTAGGCATGTAACCCTGCTAAACGCTTTTCAGATGTGTGAATAACGCTTTTGAGGTGGTTGCTAGGCTCTTGCAGAAAATACAGCAGAGCAGTCAAAATTCTTCATGCTAATTGGTAGGAATACTCTAGCCATCTCACTGTTGCCTCCCTCATCTTTCCATGGCAACACTCTGTACAGCAGCCCAGGTGCTTGTGGTTGGATATAGTGGGATTTTTTGAGCCCTCTGTCTTCCAAATTGCCCCTTGGAGCATGGAGGGAACATCTGTACTTTTAAAGTAAAGGTATCATGTGATACATCAAATAGCTTCCCTTGGTCGAACTATATCCCTTTTTTATGCTGTCAGATGAAAAACTTTGGAAACATGCCTGAATTGAACCCTTGCATTTCTTTGGTGGAAAGAGCAGTTGTCCTGTTTTATTTTTTAACATGGAGAGAATGGTGCTGAAAGATTCTTGAGTGTTTCTTTTCCTTCCCAGGGCCTGAGCTGTCACACCTTTCTGTGAGCTGGAGAAAGGAGAAGGGATCACAGCTCATGGCATCTGGTGGGCAAAGGAGAGGGCAATCTTTTTCTTTCCAACAGAGCCCAGCCTGGATTGAGTTGTGATGTCTCCTTCAGGAGGCCAGGATAGTGGCTGGAAGGAGCCGGAGGTGAGAAGAGGGAGAGTGAACAGGAGGGAGAAATCTCAGGCCTTGCATTGTCCTCACCTCTGCCCCCTGCTGTAAATAAAGGTGTGTACAAACAGGGGCACTGCCTGTTTGGCAGGGCTGGGCCCTGCCAGTGTGGGCAGTTTGGCATCACAGAGCAGAGGGCTGGTGCAGAGGACACAACGTCCTCTCTTCCTGCTCCCCACCTCTCTGAAACATTCTCCATTTGTATTCCAGCACCATTGTCTCTTTCAGGGCATATTTTACAGGCATGTTAAATGATTCCAGGGAAAGCGAGACTCAGATGTCCAGTGACAAAGCCAGCCCAAAGCTCCCCAGACTTCGGGAGGTTGTCCCTTTTCCTGGAAGCATTACATTTCCTTGGTGTGGGCTCAGTAGTTCCATGCTGAGCAGGAAGAAGAAATTTCCACCTGCTGGACCAGCACAAGCTAAGACTCGAGCTTAACAAAGAACAGGTAGTGTATTCAGGGATGTGTAAATCCTCCTTCTCCAGCCTTGGGAAGTTTATTGCCCTCAACAAAGTACCACAATATGACTGTCATTCATGAGTATCCCAGACAGGCTGTTATATGACAAGGGAAAATTACCCAGGCTGTTCTCCAGAAGGCAAATGTGCAGGAATCTTCTCTGACTGGTTCAGTACAAAGTTAATGTAGGGAAAGCCATTAAAATTAATGCTAGTAAACAAGGATAAAACCCAGCCGGGTTGTAACAAAATTTGGACCAGAGTGGGTTTCCCAGCTGTCATGCTGTCTTAAAGGAAGCAATCAGAGGGATGGGGTAAGCTGAGCTCAGAAAGTCTATGAGGGTTGGTTTGGGGGCATCTGGGTTCCAGTGGCACCACCTTTGTTCATGGCACAACACTTTAACCCACTTGGGGCCCACTGTTTTTCTGAGAAGCAGTGGTGCTGTTCTGTCTAATGGTCATTACATCTTGTATCTATTTATGCAATGGTTATATGCTCTCCTCCAGAGTTTGCATTCAGAATTCAAGCCCTGCTCTAGGGTGCTGGGAACATGCTCACATGTGCTTGCTATGTGCATGTGTTTTCTATGAGCATGTCTGGGAGCAGATCTCCAAGAAGCTGATCCCAAGTTCTTCTGGCAAAGGTGCAAAGAGTCATAGTGAATTGTGATTCTCCTCTCCATTTCATCTGCTCCAGTGTGAATGGGAGCACGCTCAGCCTGGGCACAGTGAGGATTACTGTGAACGTATGTCCACTGTACTGGGAAGAAGGCTCAGATCTGATGCTTTTCTCATGCTGGTGGTAGGTATAGGCTAAACCGGCCCCAGAGCATCCCAGGGAAAATAACCTGGTATAGGAGCTGTGTGTTACTGCACTCTTTTTTCCAACCCCATACGATACTAACATAAACCAGGCAACTTCTCCAAAGCTCCTGGCACCAGATATTCAACTGATTTGATGCTTTGCAATAGGTCAGATCTGTTATAACCAAGCCAAAATTTCTAGCCCTAGAATTGAAGTATCTTCGCTTCAATTGCCTGTGTGTTCAAGTGAACACTTTAGTGGCCAGTGGTGAGTGGTGAGGTGCAAAGCCAGTTAGCTGCTTTCTTACAATGCCTGAGAGACTTGGGTAGTATGTTTGAAAAGAAAGAAGGCAAAAGTCTCATCTCTGAGCATAGCTGTTTCAGCATAGATGAACAATATAGATGCCAACAGCCATGGAAAAATTCCCCAGTCCATCAGTCAGTGCAAATAGCAGCAGAAAAATCCTTCGGTTCCTCAGGAGGCATAGTACACCTTGTATCTCCCTAGTGAAGTGGTGTTTGCTCAGATTTCAATGATTTTGATGGCCCTGTTGTGGACGGTCAGGTTTTGCAGGATTGGGTTCTGGTGGAGTCTTCATGCAGCAAATAGCAGAGTGAACTGAAGCTGCTGAGATAAAGTGCTTCAATGCCTCCAGCCGAGTGTGGGCAACTACAGTTGGATGGCTAAAGTCATCCTCATCAAAGAGGTGAAGGAAAGTCTGGGCAGATAAAGACTGATGCTGGAGTGGAAAGCAGCATGCAGAGAGGCCCAACACACAAGTCCTTTGGAGCTCTCATCTCTGGAGGAATCCTTGAGCTGCCTCTATTGGGAGTCATCAGCTTCTTTTCTCCAGTCAAACTTCCAGCAGGTTGTGATCTCAGAGGTAAAGTGGACAGAGCTGGAGAGCTTGCTTTTGTTTTTCATGAGACATCACCAAGGAATCAATCAGGGTGACAGAATTATTTCTGTGGAAATGAGTATGTGAAATATTTTTTCATTTTGATTATTTGAAAACTGAAACTCTTCATGGCTTTTAAAATTCATGTCTCCTCCGGATTGTTTTGTTTTGTTTCTTATTCCCTCTCACTTATTCCTCAGAGAAATCCAAACCTACATAGTGTGTTATTTTTTGAGGAAATAAAATCGTTTTCCAGTCAAACCTAGGCTAGAAATGCTTCTGGTTGTTCATTTGTCTGAGAAATTCAGAAAAACCTGGATGGAACAGAAACCAGGCTGGTTCAGGGAGAGCTTTCTTATATTTGAAGACCCACCTGAGTGAGGGAATTGTTTCAAAAGCTTTTTATTTGAAAAATAAATTTTTAATAGGCTTTGTTTGGAAGACTTGGGTTCCAGCCATTCTTCTGTTGTAGCTCTTATATGGTACCAAGATCTGAAGCCTGGCCCTTCTGGTCCCAGATCTGTGCCACCTCTCGCCGAGTCCTGTATCTTGAGTGCTTTGCTCTCTAGGGACATCACTTCTGCAGGATATAGTAGAGGTGATGTCATGTTTGCTTTGACTGTACTTTGTACTGAAAGTTTTTCTCAAGAATGAGGATCATATGCATGAAGAGCTATGTCTTGAGTTCAGTGAGGACCTCTTGCTGTCGCACAGTGGGTTGTCCAGGTCCTACGTTCTCTGTTAATCTCCTGTCTACCAAGAACCCCTTTCTGAGTTTCAGGGCCAGGCACCAGAACAGCAGGTTCAGTGGTAGCAACCACCCAAGTCTCCTGCAGAGTGCATTCCCTTGGTCTTCTGTTTCCCTACCTATAAACCAAGGATATTTTAATGGTGAGTTCTTTGAGACATATCTTTCTGTTCTCTCATGCTACAATGGAATGAAAGGAAAAACCACCAGGCAATGGCTGAAATGAGTTGCTCTGTCACATCCCTTAGTAATCCTGGGTTTCAGGAACTGTTTTTATCATCTCCAAGGGATGGCCCAGAGCTAGCTTGTTTGGAGGCAAAGTACATCAAGGATAGAGGACTGTGCTGCAGAGACTTTACATGTGACAGGAGTGGTGGCAAGTGCCTATGTGTCTAGAAATAAGGCAATAAGTGGACTGGATATTGGAGACCACCTACTCCTGTTGCTGACTGCTCTGCGAACTGCCAGCTCTGTTGTCTAGCACTGTCCAAATCCACAGTGTAACTGCTCATCTCCAGTCCCTGTCTTGTCTGTCCCACATACTGCTTCTTCTATAAATAGCCTGGTGGGAAGTGGAGTACAAAGCCACCACAGATGGCCCTCAGTTCCACATGCAGTCGTGTGTGAGATCCCAGAGAGGGGCTGTCAATTCTTTGCCTCAAGCCACCCATGAAACCTCATTAAAAATGGTGTCCTCTTCCTTAGCCCCCATCACCCCTCCCTTCCCACTTCAACTTGCCTGCATTCAAGCGCCCTTATTAAACATGCACTTCTAAGCAAGGAGCATTGCCTTTCCCTTAATTGAGGCATAATAATTAGAGCATTAACACATTAGGAGGGTGAGACAGCATGTTTAGCTTTTGTGATTAATTATCTGAGGATTGTAATAAGTTGTTAAGACATTAATTACTCTGGCATGTTTATTGCTCTTTATTGCAGAACAGACACTTGGTAGCAGCAAGTGCTGGTTCATCTTGAAATACAGTGAGAAACAGGCTGGATGGAGGAGACCACCTATTCATCCACAAAACAGTGAGCTGCTGCTGTTGCTGGGGACAGGGTGAAGGCATCCTCCTGGTTGGACCTTGCTTAGTAAATAAGTTTATTTCTCTTCCATCTCCAGGAGGCCGCAGATGGATATAAATGGTATCTGAGTCCCTTAGAACAATCTAGGACCTAGAAGGTCCTTTCTGATCTTTTCATCTGTATTTTTCTCCTCTTTCAAATGAAGCATTTCCTTTCTTGATGGTTTGAGTTCCCCTCATTTGGATCTTTGTGTTTCCAAGGATCTTACCTGGTTCAAAGTGTCAGCAGTGGAGAAGGAATGAACCACACCTCTGGTGGATTAATTTTCTTCTGTGGTATTGGGAAGGGTGTTTCTCCAGCAGCAGGAGAGGTTTGGATTAACGTAGCCTGCTCTTTACACAACAAGTTCCTAGGAAACTCCATGCTGGTTTGTCAGATTGTGTCTAATGTCAAACTTCAAGCCTGTAGGATGAGTAGGTCTTGTATGCTCCTGAAACTCTAAGTGAAAAGACAGATAAATCATCAGGAAGTTACGGTGGGCCTGTTCCCAGCCATCTGCTCTTCCCAAGAAATATGCATGATGCCAGACTCTTCCTGCCTCAACCTCACTCTGCAGTTACCTGGACTGGGAAATCACAATGGCAGTGCCAGCAGCAGTCATGGATAAAGAAATGTGGGAAGATGATAAAGAAAAGAAGGTGAGGAAGCTGTGGGTGTGATGCATTGATACAGATATCCTTTGGGACCCCCGGACTTGATGTTTCTGGTTTCTGGGCTGTTGCTGTGTCCTCATGTTACTGCAGCATTCACTTGGGGCAGCAACTGATGGGTACAGTGTTACTGCACTGACTTGGGGCAGCAATGGGTTGATGCAAGGGGCAGGAAGGGGACCCTTCCCCTGTTGCCTCTTGTTAGAGTTAAGACATGAGATGATCCTGACCAGTCTTCTTCCCCCTAGGACTCACCCAGCAGTCTCTTTCCATATGGCTTCTACTAGCTCAAATAGTGTCACTGTCAGTTGTCTCAATGGCTGGGGAGGAAAAATCCCTTCCCTGTGTACAAGGTGGGATTTGTCAAAGAATCATAGAATAGTTAGGGTTGGAAAGGACCTTAAGATCATCTAGTTCCAATCTCCTTGCCATGGGCAGGGACACCT